>APFE031560859.1:39812-64246 GCA_000404065.3 Pinus taeda | reverse complement strand
TCTTCCTCATCCTCAGCCTTAGAATCCTCCACGTGCTTCTCTTGCACCTTGATCCTAAGGCCGACTCTCTTCCTGCATTTTGTAGGTAGGGGTTCTACCCATCATCAACTCATAACTCCTACAATGGCGTTCATCATGCCCTACAAACCTACAGAATTTTCGAAATAACTACTAAGGGGTTTGTACAAACTTATTTAATAGATGGTAGTTATCAATAGCATGTTGTCCTATAACCTAATAGATAATGCACCACAATGTAGCTCCCACACTCATCCCAACATTTTTTCCTGGTTTCAGGGGCACAAGCCCTCCCCTTATAATAGAATTCTTAAAGACCAAGCAATGGTCCTTATCATGTCCATGGCTCTTACACTTCAAGAACCAAATCTTAGTGCGCACCTTCAGCTAAGTTTCCTTCCCTTTCTTCAAGCTCTGTAAATCCAAGTGCAGGCTTTCAAGTTGTGAATGAATCTATTGCATTCCCAAGTTTGTATCCTAGATAGGCGAGGCAACCAGCCTCATCGTGATCTCCAAGGCTTTCTCTTGCATTTCTATCTTCTACTTTGACAAAGGTATTCTTAAATGTGGAAAGAGCGATGTTATAAACCAGTCACGGTGCTGGGAATATGAGACTAACATATTAGCTTGTTTCATATGGCACTTCAACCTCTAATTAAAGTCCCAAGGTGCCTTCTATCGGACTTCCTTAAATTCAATTACTGACAGTGCCTCTAACTTAGGCTTATTAAACTCCTTGTTCAAAGCTAGCTAGGTATCTACTAATATCACATTGGTGTTATCAATGCAATACTTGATATACCATGTTAATGCGTGATCTTGTAAATCTGTAACCAAATGCGCTTTCTTAATATTATCGTACGTAATTTTTTGTGTTGTCCATAGAGCTCCTACGACAAACCAAAATTATTCTTGATCTTCGATCCCTATTACTTCAAAGATAAACATCTTCATTGAGTTTTGCATGTTGAATGGTGGAAGTGGAGGTGGAGGGGGTGATGGAATAAGTGTATGAGGTGGAGGGGGAGTGGATGGATGAGGTATCCTCAGAATACCCCGCGTAATTAACTGAATTGTACTTCATGGTGTAGTCAACACTATCCCTTCGTCATCGCTTGGAGGGGGTTCAATGAGTGGACTATATTATGCGCTAGATCCTCTATTTCTTTGAAATAATATCCCACTTTGCGTGGTCCCAAACATCAAGGTAACTTCATAACCCTCTTTTCACATAACATCAATGATTTCAAATACTTACCTCACGGTCCTTTAAAGATCCTTTGCTCTGCTTCGCTATAGATGATATTCCTATCGATCGCGAAATAAGTGACAAAACTTCCCAATGTGGGATCAATCCAATCATCCATAGCCTGTGCGATATTTCTTTCTGATGCTTCCAGACATCGCACCAGTTCAGGAGTCCAAACTATAGTGCCTCTGAGCCTTCACATCCTTTAACTATTGGCTAATTTAGACAACCACTCATATAATTCTTTAGGGAAGAAATAGAAGAACACGTTCATCTCATCTATGTACAAAAATCTATGCAACCACTGCTCCTTGGACAATTTAGGGCTCCTATTCTCCTAAGCTGTGAATGTGTGCAATTTTTGATCAATCCACTTATCAAGATCTTTCTTCGTAGGAAACCATTTATCACACATCTCTTAGATAGATCCTTGTCCAGATAACAGAACCATTTGTTGGCTTAAGGGGGCTAGAGCTAGGTTTAGAGTTGTTCGCACCAACCAACAAAACCCTAATTGCTTGCCCTTTCAGCAACAACCTACATAGCGTAGGCTGCAATCTCACCTGAAGTAGTATTGGGGGATGCTAGAACCAGGTTTCTACATCCAAGGACATGTGATAAGTGGTTCTTAAGCTGTGACAGTTTAGATCTGGCTTCACGTAGATTGGTATCATCCTAGGGCTCGGTACTGTAAATAGGGTAAAATGACTTCTAGACCTTCACGAAGGTCTACGATCAGGCTTCACGGACCCTAAGAAGTGACTTATCCACTTTCGTGCATCAATTACTAACCCTAGATTTGATTTCATGCACATCTATCCAATTCATTAGAAAACATAGTAAAATTAACCCTTAACTTCATGAACATAGATAATTACTTAAAACATGCATAGATAAGATAGATTCAATGGTTTTACATACCCTTCATACATTATTTCATTAAAACATATTATTGAGCGATATAATATAACATAAGCATAATTGAAAATAATGAATGATAATTCCTCAAAATCGGTCATTATTTAATTCCAACATTCCAATTACAAACTTCTCCACCCTGTACACTCAGTTGCAGGGGTCTATGCACTCAGCTGCGGACTTACCAAGGACTCCTATGCACTCATTTGTAGGAGCCTTCCTCTTCTTGCCTAAGTACATGAAGCAGAGCCTTCCTACCTTAGCACTTGCCCCAAAACAACAAACTCATTCGAAGTTCACAATTCTTCATTCCAAGTTATCCCTATGACTTGCTATGACTCAACCATTTATAGCTTTCTTTTATATAATACCATGGTCCGCAGACCATAGGAGAATCTTAAAACCGACCCAAAATAAGGGGCTAAAACCCCTTTGACTCCTATCTAGTTGTGCACTTCACATCCACATTTTGTAGAGATTTTACATTCTTTACAAAAACTTTTACAAAAATTGGGTTAACTAACCCCAAAACTAACCTTAGGTACCCTCACCCAATAGTGGGAGAGGAAAAAACCCTAGAAGCGAGGAACCCTTTAAAAGATCGGTACCAACACTCACATAGGAGTTAGGTATGCCACCTACCAAAGGAACGTTGTTGCTAGGTAACAGATGAAAATGGGAGGCACATAAGGAAAACTTATCCATAGTGACAATTTTCCTATCGAAAGGAAAGAGGGCGAGGTAGAAGACTGAGACATAATGGTGGTCATGGCATAGGTCCAACTACATCCCAAAAGTAGATTGTAGCCGAGATGGTGATCTATGACTTTGATGTCCACAATTATAGTTTTGCCACCAAGAATGACAGGGTAGCTAGCAAGATATGATTTAGGAGTGAAAGTGTGGCGATCAAAGGCTTTAAGAGAATTTGACAGTAGTGAAAAAGTGGGCAAACCCAAGGTGAGCTAACAGGAAGTAGCCATGACATAGGTTGATGCACCTTCATGAATGATGGTGTGGTGGATGGCTTTTTCCTTCACCATAACCTGCACTTGGAATGTAAGTTGATGGGAGAGGTAAGGTTCACTTTTATCCATGTCAAAAACTGATAGATTGGAATCGTGAGGAACGATTCCACCAATGGATGAAAGAAATATTTCTGTTGTGCTAGGAAAGTTTGTAACACTTCAAGTATAGATATAGAAAAGGGTTTTTGCGCTAGATATTATACAATGTTGTAGTTATGGGAAGTAGATGTAGGTATATTATGTGTCATGTGTTGAAGTGTCCCTTTTAGGAGATGATTCACAAGGTAAACAATGGTCCTTTCGATATGTATATCATTGGGTGATGGTGGAATGAAAATCAAGGCAGTTTATGAAGCATTTTGGATAGGATTCTCGTAGGTTTTTTCTTGTGTTTACAATAAATTGTTTCAAAGGCATAAAAAAATGATGATCCTTTTTGATATGGAAGGGAATGTGAACTGCCATTTTCCCCTTATGGAGTTGGTGGCGGGTTCAATACAAGATGTTGTTGTTACTGAGTAGGAAAAGGGTTATTGATGACCATTGGGGTCTGACCTGTGTCATTTTGCACAAGGAATTATGTGCATTCTTAGAGACGAAGAAATTTATAGGTAAATTGGTCCTCAATAGATATCTTGCAAGGGAACTTGACAAATTGCTACTTTCCTTTCTCAGATTTAGTAGTAGCTTTCTGATGTGAAACGGATCATAAATAAAACTGAAGTAGAATTGACTATTTGCCAACAATGAACTCATTGTTAACTCGATCACTTAATGTGGAAGATTGAAGGAAAGATATTGATTTACAACTTAATCAAGAAATTAAGAAATATCATTAAACATTAAATTATATCAAAGAACAGAGATAGAAGACAACAAATATTGATTATGAAGTTCATCCCTGATGGACTATGTCTTCGGGTCTTCTTTCAAGATGGGTGTCTGTTTTATTAAGGATTGATCAAAGGAAGTCTTTACACAGAACAACACTAGATTGATTGTTCTCGCAGGAAATTTTGGTCTTTGTAAACATAAATCTATCTCTCCTAGCTTTCTAATGCCTCTCTCAGTTCCCAATTTCGCCTCCGGATGACCAAGAAACACTAAAAACAAATATGTCTCTCTCTCAGAGAATCTGAGTGCAAAGTCTTCAAAACCTCTAAATACATCCCATATCTCTTCATTATGTGTAAAAAGGGTTCTATAATGAATAAGCTTGAACCTCTTAGCTAAACATAGCAAATTGGTTGTGTATTAAAGTATTTAGGTCTTGGTCTTTTCATAGTGCAACACCTTGGAGATAAACACATGGTGGTTCATTTAAATTTAACATGGAACATAAAATATATATATATATATATATAAACTTTGGTTATGCATTATTCTGATGGTGGTCAACTAATAGTGCGCATTAAATAACTCTTTCCATGTGATTGGTAGAGTCCCTGGTGGTCGACTCGTTCGTTGCCACATTGGCAGTCAACTCTGGCAATTTCAGCTAGCTATTTCCAATGGTGGAGGTTGCGGTTGCGGTAAAAACAAAATGCATGTATGTTCACATGAACTCCATGCAGTTTCTACTACAGTGAAGGCTGGAGGTTACATCACTTCCCTATTGTGTTCACATGTACCTTTCGCAAACCTCCAATGGTTAATCTCCACACAGTTAAGTCCTATGTATAACACTTGCATTGTATTGGTTTTATACTATGGTGTTAGGTCTAGGACTTTAGCATAGGTTTAGTGCTATATCTTTACAAACATTTTTCATCACACCATAAATCATTTTCACCAATAATACTTTCTACACCATGAAGAATTGAAGACAATACTGGCGAAACTGATGAAACTAAAGACCCACTGACATCCTTGTCGAACTGAACTAACATAAGATCTTCCTAGATCAATCCTCTCCACTTGAAAGCTTTTGGACCAAAAAATTTTGATTTAAGCAGATATCAGGTGAGGGTACAACTCCCTCACCCTTCCGATCTCCATCCACCTCAACTTGCTTAGATTCATGCCTTTGAGTCCCACTCGAAGATATTCAACATCTCCACGCCTTGAAGGTTGAACCTTCTTGTCCAGGATGGTATCTTCCTATAACTCATTCATATATTCAGGTGCTAAACCATTAATACTAGGAATTTGTGTATCCTCCTCTGGATCCATGATCATCGGAGGTTCATACAAATTCAAATTTTCCACATTTACAACCGAATAAATAAGAATTTAAGGAGGTAAATCTAACTAGAATGCATTATTTCCAATCATTTCCACAATTTTGAAAGGACCATACCTAATGGGTTTTAGTTTCTTACCTTCACCTTTCAACTTGTCTGTACTGATATATAACCATACCTTATCGCCAACTTGAAAAGGATGATTGACTCGATGCTTGTCATTGCGCATTTTGTACTGGGCCTGACTCCTCTCTAATTGATCCTGCATTGCTTCATATATTTGCTATATCCGTTGAATGAACTTAGCTGCTTTGTTTGCATCATCATGTCGACCCATTTTATCTTCTTCACCAAACATGAAATCCATTGATGACTTTGGTAGATACCCAAAACATTTTTCAAATGGAGATTGATTAGTCGATGAATGTAAGGCTCGATTATAAGCATGCTCCACATAAGGTAAATATTCATCCCAGAACCTAGGATGTTTACTGCAGTAACCTTGGAGGATATGTATGACTATCTTGTTCACCACTTCTATCTATCCATCAGTCTGTGGATGAAAATTTGTGCTCTTCTTCAGCTTTGTGTCCATGAATGCCCACAAAGTGGACCGAAACTCTCCGACAAAACGAGTGTCCCGATCAGAAATAATGGAAGTAGGTAACCCAAAATATACCCACACCTGTTGAAAGAACATCTTTGAATTCTGTTCAGCAGTCACTTGCTTTTTGCATGGAACAAGAATGCACATTTTGCTAAAACGATCAACCACGTCATACATGTAATAATGCCCTCTCCTGGACATAGGAAGTCCTCCAACAAAGTCGATGGAAATGTTGTCCTGTCGTTGCAAAGGAAATGGAAGTGGCATATACAAACCAATATTTCAATTGCTTGGCTTGCTAGTTGAACACATCACACATCCTTTAATGTAGTTAACAACTATTTCATACATGTGAGGCCAGTAACAATACCTTTGAATATGCACCATTGTCTTTCTTACACCAAAATGTCTTGAAATGCAAGAAAAATGTGTCATGCTAGGAAATAACTCCTCAAGACATATATATTATTCCATCAGGTAGGTCTTCATCATATGCATGAGGGAGAGACTGTTCACTTCATCTCCCGATGATTCATATTACTTATTTATCTATTTACATTATATTCACCCAATCCTAAGGATTAGGTGTCAACATTCTCCCCCTTAATCTAAAGAAATGTTGGTGAGTCCAAGCATCATTATGAATCGTTCAAGATTTTCTCTTCCAAGCGCTTTGGTGAAGATGTCTGCAATTTTCTCATTAGTGGAACAATGACGGAGATGGATTGTTTTGGCCTCATCAAATTTGGTTCGAGTATGTCATCATTCACTCTCGGAGGGACCGACAACAAGGGAATACCAGTTACAACAGAGAAAGTGGAGCCTCATCTTCTGGTGAACAGTACATATGTGTTGCAATATTTTTTTGTATGATTGCTTTATGGTATTAGTTAAATGAATGCAAATGTTATTATATGTTTCTTGAAATGAATTTCAGAATATTAGATTGTGATGATATAATTTGAATTCCCAATGTGTTTCAAAGTATGGAGGTGGGCCTTATACCATGGGTCAATGAATACCATGGGTGGATTCCAATTTCCACTCAGATCAACTTTTTAGTATTTCCTTGACTACTCTTTATACTTCCTCTAAGGTGATTTGTCTCATGAGTACGTCATTTTGTGATGGAGCAACCTGAGATGGGATGTGGTAAGTAGTAATCCTGATTGCATCCATACTATTGCTTTAACTCTTTTTGACGATGGAGCAAAAAAATATTTCCATTTCTATCTCAATTTCTAATGTTCCTACAATTTCTCCCCATATGTGCTTCTGAGAGAGTAAATTTAGTTATAGTTTCTATGATTGATCATTGATTAATGGAAGAACTTGGTGTTTTTACCCCTCCTTTTGTCACCTTGTTCTTGATTTCTATCACCATAAGGTTTATTCAAGGCTTCATCTTTCATCCGATTAGTGAACTAATCTCACCTCCTTTTCCATAGAAGCTTTTATGCTTCCTTCCAAGATGATATTTTATTTTTTCTCTGCCATTTGATATTCTAACCTCTATTTGGCATGAAATATATTACCAAATTCCTCATGATTCCATTTCATGATGCAATTATTTTAAATTTTTAAATTTTTGTTAGAAATTATACATAATTGTCCCATAAGGAGGACCTGATTCCATCCACCAATCTTTGGCCTTATATAGAAATGAGGGATCTTGGAGCCAAAAATTTTCAAATTGAAAATGCATATTTTTGCTACATACCTTAATTTTTTTAGGCATATGGGCCAATGATTTGAGCCACTATAGTGTATGATTGAGGGCTACAAGAAAATTTTCCTTCTCCAAATATTCAAAGGCTAGAAAATGGTCCATTCTTCCATCAACTAGATGAGTTTCCCATTTTTGGTTGTTGTAAGTAAAGGTCCAATTAATAGTTTCCATGTACGCTAATTTCTATTGTCTAATGGCTTCTTTAAAGTGATATTTTTTTACATCTAAACATATGACCTGCCTCACTTTTCCTCCAGATATTTGACAATATTAAAGTCACCCCAATGATCCAAGGGAGGTTAGAAGTTGATGCTTGGAGATTACATAAAGACTTGAGGAAACTAATATTTTACCTTGTGATGTGTGGGTCATAAACATTAGTTAAGTTTTCCTCTTCTACTGATCCTATTGGATGGAAATTTACCAATGAAATTGTTGGACTAGATGAAAAATCATGGAGAGGAATTTTATATGGGTTATAGGATATTTCTAAATCCACTGCTTTTCCATTTAAATCAATTATTTAGAATTTGTCCAATATTTGGCTACAAAGATTTCTACCTTATTTCTGGAGAATTAGGTCTCTTATATTATCTTGATATTTTTCTTGTCTAATCTTGTTATGAAGAAACCTATTTTTTCATTTACAATTTAGGACTATTATATTCCATGAGATGATATTCATTGACAAGGATGTGGATTGGCATAAAATTCCTCCTGCAATGTGATACATATAGATTTAACCAACATCTCTCCTAATTCCTATGATATTTATATATTACTTCTCCCCCCCACCCCCACCCCCCACTTCACCTTTCCTCCTCGGAGATATTGGGATGGTCTTTGAAAGAATTCAAATGAATTCCTAGATTGGGATTAGCTAAGCCATTACGTGATGGGTCTTGAGAGATATGATCTTTTGTTTTGAAAATGGATTTCTTGAGGATTTTCACTTGGTGTTTTTGGATTAATTGAGGGTATTTTCCCTTCCAAGTAGTTGGCATGAATTGAGATATAGGGATTCTATATCCATGTACTCTATAACATATTAGGATTCGTGGGTCAATACTTCTAACATAATCACTTCATTGTCCATTGGTTTTTCCTTTCCAAGATGTGAGAGTGACTCTCTAAGTTTAGGTTTCTTTATTTCCTCATGGATGTTTATCTTTGTTGCATGCTTATTTCTTGGACCTACGTAGGTTCTCTCTCTAGAAATGGGAACTTTTGGATTAGATAATGACTCAAAAATATTGTGAGTTGAGACCTTCAGATCTACCATATGGGGTAGTTTTGGATGAGGTTGTCTTTGATGTTTAGTTGGCCTAAAAACTCCATCATTTTCCATTTGACCTTCAAGGTTTTGGGTGGGCTCTATCTTCTACATGGAAAAATCCCTAAATAGGTGACCATATTCATGGAATTTCTCACACTGAAATGGGATATGATTACAGTCTAATGATTGCTTCCATATATATCCTAATATAATATATGAAATGATACTAGGAGAGGTTGTGATATTTCCAGATACATGCAAATATGGGCATATGATGAATATCAACCCTTCTTAGTCACCAAAAATATTTTGACAAGGTGCATGAACGCATTTCCAATTCCCTAAATATTCTTCCTCGTAGAATTCTTTTGTACGAGAAAAGAGCTAGATATAGATTGGAACTTCCTTGAATATTCATTATCCAAGAAAAAGTGCTCTATCCAAAATTAGAGGTATAGTAAAGTATGTGCCATTTTTGAAGACTTAAGTTTTATCCTCTATATTTTCAAAGATGATTTTGAAAAATCCCTTTGCACTTAGATCCATATCAATATTCCCCTTTGAATTAAATTTTTTTTAGATCATTGTTACAAGGAATTTTTGGTGGGATATTCACATAAGATTTCTAATGAGGGCCTAGTCTTGAATAATCTGAATATATTACCCAATTCAGTTAGACTTCACATCATATTTAAGATTTGTGGCTACTTTGGGAAAACATCCACTTTATCCTCATGATTTCCAAGTGGCTCTCATTGGTATATTTGTAGAAGATGTGATTCCCTTTAAACCCTTCCCTTGCCATGATGAATTAATGGTGGAGATGTGTTCATGGCTTTGTTGATCTGTGAATCTAGCATTTGCAGAAACCACTTTGTGACAGCAAGGGGACAAGCACCCTCCCCCCAACATATGACATGGTTAAGTTAGAGTGGAAACAAATATTAGAATATAGTAAACCCTAGTAGAGAGAGGAAACTCAGTTTATAGAATTGATAGAAAGAAATACAAAGAAATAATCTCCTCTACACATAACCTCAAAATTTTCAAAATATTTAGTTTCTTCACTATTCCAAGAAATTCCTTCTTTTGCAATAATGTTGTTGGAGGTGTTTCTGTTTTACCATAGTTATTGACAAACTTGTGGTAATTTCCTATAAATCCTAAGAATCTTCTAATATTATACAAGGTTTTGGGAATTAGTCATTCCATCATAGCTTTAATTTTGTTAGATTCCACATTGACACCTCCATGAGATATAATATGACCCAAATATTCCACTTCTTGAACCCCAAATGTATATCTAGAAGGATTCACATAAATTTGTTTCCCTTCCAATAGTTTTAAGCTCATGTCAATATATTGTCCATGATATTTCGAAGATTTGTTATAGATTATTATATCATCAAAAAATACTAACACAAATTCAGTGAGGAGGGGTTTAAGAAAACAATACATCAATCTAGCAAAGAATACATTAGTATTTGAAATGTTGAAGGTGTGTTAATAAGGTGAAATGACATGACCAAAAATTAATAATGACCTTAATGTGTTCTATAGGCTATTTTTGGGATGTCTTCTTGCTTCATTCTAATTCAATAATATCTAGAATGGGAATCCAACTTGGTAAAGAAAATTTCCCCTTTCAATTGATCTAATAATTCATCAATGATAAGCATAAGAACATTATCTTTAATGGTCATTTCATTGAGCTATTTATAATTTGGAAAAATATGTCATGAACTTTCCTTTCTATAAACAATCACCATTAGTGGAGAAAGAAATTTCATTAGGTTAATGATGACAACCTCTAATATTTCCCAAACTATATCTTCAATTCCACTCATTTGTGCATATGGGTAGTGAGCCATAATGTTGATTTGTACACCCCTTGGTGGAAAAGAAAAATATTAGGGGCTAAATATCACCCATGGGATAAATTTTCATATCTTTTCCCAATAAATTCGCCAATTTCAACTTTTTTCTAAAAATGATTCTCCTAATTGACCCTAAAAATTGCTAAAATTTTATAGAAACTATATAAAGTCCTTGAAATTTGAATATTTTTATAAAAGTGTTATCAACCATTTTACAGTTTATGTATTATGGACTAATAAGATTCACCAAGGTTGTGACATCTCCATATAAATTTCTACCATTAAGATTTTCCCTATTGAACACCTACACTAACAAGAACATATATATTATGTTTTGCGTGAAAAATAATATTCCACTATTAAAGAAACTCAAATTTCACATAATCATTCACAAATTCTATAAATGAAAATTATATACCTAGAAAAACAATTCAATTTCCTACATTTCTTTTTTTTCCCCATATTTAAATTCATTTTGAAAATATCATCAATCATCCATCCAAATTAAAATTAATATTACCTAGAAAAACAATTCAATTTCCTACATTTCATTTTTTCCCATATTTAAATTCATTTTGAAAATATCATCAATCATCCATCCAAATTAAAATTAATATCTCATAAAAAAAACTATGAGTAATATGCATCCACCTCTTACTCATTTTTGAAATAATTATACTTCATATACATCAAATATCTTGATATCTAATTCATACATTTTTTATTTTTCCAAATTTACAAATTTTGGATAACTTTAAGATTATATAACTTTTAAGCTACATTTTTTATTTAATAATATTAATTATTAATACTCTTCTTCCTCCTTTTTCAACTTTTTATAAAATAATTTTTATAAATTTTTCATTTTATCAAAATTACATACTTTAAACCTTACTTTTAAACTTATATATTGCATTTACTAGTTAATTATTTTATGATAACGATAATATCAATGTTTCCAAATGTCCATTCTTATAACAATGATTATAATTTCTTAACACAACTTTTTATTTTCGACTTGGTTTTGATTCTTTCAATAGATATAAGAATCCTCGTATTTCATTTTCAAAAAAAATGAAATATCCATTTTTCCTTTTAATTAGTTTTATTAATTTAAAAAATAAAAAATAAAAAATCATGAATGCATTATGCCAATTTATTATTCGATTTCCTTTTAATTAATTTTATTGAATTTCCCTTTTAACCAAAAAAAAAAAGCATAAATGCATTATGCCAATTTATTATTCCTTCATTGTTCATGTAAATAACAAATGGAAAATTCGCATTAAAAAAACATAATAGTTCCAAAATTCTATGAGACATAGCGATCATATAAACCAATATAATTTTTATATATTTTTGGTTAAATTCTCTCGTGCATTTACTCGCGTATTTTTATGAATTTTGAATATATGTTTTTATGAATTTTAATCAATTTATTTTAATAGAAGATTAATCTTTTCCACTGGTTGTTTTTCTTGTCATTTTGATATTTTAGTCTTTTGAGTTTCAATGATTTCACATCTTTCCTATTAACCAAGAGCTTTTTAGGTCATTTGAGTTTCAATGATTTCACATTTATGAGATTAACCAATTGAAGTGCCCTTGAACATATCTTTTGAAACGTTCATTTTAAAGAGAATGGATGTGTTTTTTAATTTAATTCTTCATTTTTTTGGGGTTTTGATTATGTTAGGTAAAATAACTTTTTTTCTTTCATTTTCTCAAAAAAAAGATATCTATTTTTTTCTTAATTTATTTTATTTTATTTTTCCTTTCAACAAAAGTTTAGGATAATCTACCCTTTTAATATATCTTGATTATCAATTCTTAATGTAGATGATAAAAGGAAAATTGTTTAATAAAATTAGAATGTGATATTTCACCTCATTTTTAGTGCAAATATTTCCAAATGTCTCCCTTCACATATATGTCAACACAATTTTATAATAATAATAATAATAATAATGGGGACAAAAGTGTTTCCTCTAACTAAAAGACCATTACCCTTAGCCTCATCTTAGCCAAGCTTTATGGTCTCATTTTGGATAAGAAGATTAGCAATTGGATTGAAATCCATCGTAAAAGAGCCAAATGGAAATACCACTTGACTATTGACCATCTTGTCACTCTCATCATGGCCTAGGAGTGTCACAATAGTAAAGTTGATCCCTTTTGTTGCTTTGTGGACTTCAGAAAATCTTTTGACACCATTCTTCGTGATAAGCTTTGTAAAAGACTTGATGAGATAATGATTCCTCCTCACTTGAACATTGATGTGATTCACCTCTATGAGATAGTGGTTGAGAAGCTTAAGAGGAGTGTTTGGAAATCGTGGGGTGCAAGGGGAATGAGCTTGCTCATATTATGATGCAGGAGCATCCAGCTCTGAGGAGGCAGAGTAAGGTGCAGTCTCAAGCAGAATTTGGACACCTTGTCGGTTACTTTTATTGCTTTGTGGACTTCAGAAAATCTTTTGACACCATTCTTCGTGATAAGCTTTGTAAAAGACTTGATGAGATAATGATTCCTCCTCACTTGAACATTGATGTGATTCACCTCTATGAGATAGTGGTTGAGAAGCTTAAGAGGAGTGTTTGGAAATCGTGGGGTGCAAGGGGAATGAGCTTGCTCATATTATGATGCAGGAGCATCCAGCTCTGAGGAGGCAGAGTAAGGTGCAGTCTCAAGCAGAATTTGGACACCTTGTCGGTTACTTTTATTTACTGTTTCTATTTTACTTTTATTCAGCCATACATTTATTTTGTTTTACTTAGGAGTTAGAAACGAAAACATTGATTTGCTAGATTAGTTTGATTTTGTTTACAAGGAGCATTGTGTTGGTTTAGAACAGTTATTAGAAATCAGTTGTCAATCTGCTGGGTTGGTTCCAACCGAATAGGAATAGTTGGACACTCTGAATTAAAAGGACAAGAAAAGGATTGTAGAGGGTTCTCTCTCAAATTTTGGAAAAAAAAAACAGAATAGAAACACACAGTCATTTTCTAGAAATAACGATTCATTAAATTGCTTGTTATTTTCATCACTGTTACAAATATCTTACTACAGTATATTATTTCTGTGTACTGTAAGTTCCGGCATATTATTTTTGTGTATTGTAAATTCCATCACAGCAGAAGTCAGGACGATTGTAAGTGGAGCGGGCGCAAGCAAACAGCACCCTCCCACCAACGCACAGGCTCGACTGTACACACAAGTGTACACCCAGAGGAAGGCGCGGCGGAAGAAACTCAGGCAACAAAGAAAACATTTACAACAGAACCAGAAAGGTAACTAAACCAGAACATGTGAACAGAAAACAGGTACTTCAACAGCGATTACCCTATTTTTCTGATAGTACATTTTAACTGAGATTAAAGGCATTCTTTCCTTTGCGCATGATAATGTAAAGAGTAGTTACAGGCGAACAGAACGACGTAATAAGAATCAGAGTTTCATCTCTTTTTCATTTAATATATGTAAAGACCGTTAGACATCGCATAACCACAAACTTTATGTAGCCTTAAGGCCTGAACAGTAAACTGGAACCAAATTACAGTTGAACACATGTATCATAAAACGCATACAATGTGAGTTCGGTGTCCACCGAATACTCTACAGGAAAAAAAAGTTGCAAATGTATCATTGATTAATTGATAAAGGCCGAAATCTTTACATACATAACAGTTCAGGAGAGTAGACCAGGGTTTGGTCAAAACCCTCGGTTCAAAATTGTGAACCAAAATAGCCGAGCAGAGCAGGGGTTCAAAACCCACGATTACCACCCAAACAGAAGCAAAGACCGGATTGCATCCACAGAGCCGAAGTCCAGGAAAAACCCACGAGGGTTTGGAACCACAGACACCATTCAAATAAATTACACAGAGAGAAAGTCGAAGTTATGATTACAACGGCATTTCAAAAGATTGCAGACCGAGACCATTCCTTACTGCCATAGAGGAAATCTAAAGAAACGACACAAACTATAGCTACAACACCACAGGGGTATGTCAAGTCACCACCCGTGAGAAGCGAGGGAACAACGCGAGCAACAGAACCACGAAACTGACAACCGGACCAGCGTTCATCTGCAAGAACCCAAGACAGAGAGTTAAACTCTGCACAGAAAATATTTGTGTTAAAACAGTAACGAAAACAGGTGAATGAAAAGAGTTAGGGCTTACCAGGCAGCCAAGCGACGAGGAGAAGACCCAACACACCAAACATCATAACCTGAGGACAGTGGCCGAGACGGTCAGGGCCAAATATAATAAGACGAAGCGAAAATAGCATGGAACGGACATAAATACCTGGTTATCGAAGTTGAACCAAAGCTGGGAAGACGACGGACCTGTTAGGCCCCAAAGCAAATAGAACCATAAGTAAATAACCAGTGCCGAGGCGGAAAATAAATATGAAACCCATACTCACAGTAGTAAAAATCGACGCAAACAGTGATTGAACCCTTACAGACAAGAAGTTTACCAGTAATACCTTTTCGAGGCGGAGTTAGCCACAGAGCTGACATTGGCATAGACGCAGAAGGATCAGGGTTTCTGTTACACAGCGCAGCTGAAGAACTCGGCAGAGTGACCCGTGGACCGGGAGGAGAAAATGATTAACATTGGGTTGTCAACGCCCTTTTGTTTTGTGTTGACCGGTTAGTTTAGGTGAGAGCCGGTTAAACAAGTTTTCCAAACCCTAAAACCGGAGTCCGAGACACGTACCGTGATATTAACTACTGCATTTAAGGTCGCAACTAATACGCTTGTCCATCAGGAGTCATCCGTGGCGGGAGGCCATCATATTATCATTACTCTTCTCCTATATACCGATGATATTATTCTTCTTGCTAGAAGCCATGAGAATCTGAACAAGTAGCTTAAGACTCTTCATGACTATTGCTTCAAGATGGGTATGATGATTAATACTCACAAGACTAAAATTATGATAGTTAAATCCAAAGAGATCACTCATGGAATTTTCGTCTATGATAACAATTTCTTGGATCAAGTCCCTTCTTATAAATATTTGGGTATTGATATTCCTTATCAGCTCAACTAGAATGACAACATTGAGAAAGGGATTATTGGAGTCTAGAAAGCTTATTATGGACTTGAAAACAATTGTAAGGCTCTCAATATTTGTATTTGGAGTAAAAAAAGGTTCCTCTTTGGGATCCTTCACTAGTGTTGTCCTATAGGTTGTGAAGTTTGGGTTGCAGTATATCAAGAGAGCCTCGGAGAAGTATTGAGATGATTTAAAAGAAATTCATAGCCTACACTCTCAAGATCAAGGGAAATTCCCCCTATCCTATCCTCTTGATTGAATCTCGCCTCTCCCCTATTGAAAGAAAGGCTATGTTTAAGTATCTATATTATAAGAAGAAGCTTTAGAACATGGAATCTGAGAGGCTTCCTTAAATTTCTTCTAACAGTAGTCAAAAACCCCACCTTCGCCTTAAGGGTGGATGGCACAAGGATGCCAAGTGTTGGCTCAACCTTTAGGGGATAAATGAGGAGATCATCCTCAGAAACAAGGATAGTGTCAAAGATACTATCACCTCCATATTTAAGGATAAGCTATGGGATGATAAGGGGCTAGAGGGTAAAAGGAAGCTAAGATATTATAAGGAGGTGATTAACCCCAACCTTGAGAATGAGAATTATTTTTTTGTTTTGACCATCTTGAAGAAAAAGATGAACATTGCTAAGATTATAACTAATTCTTATGAGCTTCGAAGTGAACCCTTGCAGTAGTCTACTCCTAAGACTCACTAGGATGATAGGATTTGTGAGCTTACTAAGAGGGTGGACTATGAAAACCACTTTCTTTTAGATTGTCGTGCCCTTACTCGCATCCACTCTCATTTCCCTAACATCTGTCACACTTCCAATCTTCTTGACTTGTTAATTGAACCCATTATAGTGATCTTAGTGTGCTTCTTTCCCTTTTTGAGCACATAAATAAGATTCTAAAGAATTACAATTAGTTTCTTCTTCTTCTTAAGGTCCGATAAATTGCATTGGTCTTAGTGGACTTTAATCATCATCATCATCATCAACTATTATTATTAGTAGTAGTATTATGCTATGCTTGAGATTCCATCTTCCTAGGACAAAAAAACTATGTAAAAATTCCTTTATGAGAATAGTTTGAGTTAGCTACAACTTTATACATATCAAAATAGTGTTTCTACCATGTGGATTTGAGTTTAAGTTATGCATTTTAATATTGAAATTTTTTGAAAAAACATAATTGAGTTTTTTTCCAAATCCATTGATATTAAATCTCGCAATCAAATAATCACATTAATAATTTATATTTATTAATATGTTTATATCAATTATTAAAATAAAACAAAATAGTTATTTTAATTATTTAAAAATAAATAAATTATTTTACTGCATAAGGATGCCCAATCTTAACTAGAATATTAGGAGATGAAAGAGGAGATCATTTTGCATAATAAGAATAATATTAAAAATATTATTACTTTGAAATTTAAGTAGAATTTATAGAGCCATAAAGAGTTAGAAGAAGAAGGAAACTAGGATATTATGAGGAGGTGATCAACCCCAATCTTGAAAATTAAAATTATTTATCTATCTTGAGTATTGTTAAGAAGAAAATGAACATTGGTAAGATAAGAACTAATTCTCATCACCTTCATAGCCAAAAACACTTTCTTTGAGATTACCCAACTTATAATCAAATTCTAATTTTCAAAATATCAATCACATTACCAACCTTCTTAACCTATGAAGGAAAAAAGACTATGGTGATCTAGGAAACTTCTCTCACTTATCTTCAAGCATAGAAATAATGTAAGGAATTTCAATTAATTTCTTACCTTCTTAATGTAAAATAGACCATATTGATTTAGTGGAATTTAATCACCATCATCATCATCATTAACATTGTTTTAGTTTTGATTTTCTTTCCCATATATATATATATATAAGAATTTAATAGAATTTTCCATATTTCTAAAATGTAAAAAATTCATAAAATAATTCTAAAATAATAAATAATAAAAAACATGGAAAGTATGTTATTTATCCAAATTTAAATTAAAATAGTTATGTATTTTGTTTAATTTTTTTTTAATAAATATAAACTAGTGTAAAAACATCTTTATAGTAATATTTTTCTTATTTCTAATAATAGTAATAATAATATTATTAATTTAATTTTAAGGTTATGACCCAAGCTAGATACAAAATTAGCTTATAAGACTTTTTGGTTTGTAGGATAAAAGATCCAAACCAATATAGTGATTTAGTCTACTAAGTGGAAGTCCATCAATCTAAAGAAAACCATGGATATCTAGCATAAGCATTGCAACATGTATACCTGATTTTCCTAATTAAACAAAAAAAGTTTACAAAATTTTACATATTCTATCCTCTCTGAAACACATATTACTTTTAGAAAAACTATTATATTTATTTATTTCATTAAAAAAATTAATTTAGGCATTTTATGTTTTTGGTTTTCCTTAGATTTAAATTAGTAAACAGGTATATATTACATTTAAAAATTCATTATTAAAAATTCTATATTCAAATTTAGATGAAAAACAAAATATAATATAATTAAACTTAAAAAAAACAATTATACTAATATAATATAAATAGATTGATCAATTTTAAATTTTATATCTATCTAAATTAAAAATATATATATATATTCTAATATAACACTTAATCAATAAAAAATAAATTATAAGCTATCATCAAATATAATAACAACATATTATTATAGTAATATTACAGTAAAAATAATATGATGTATTTCTCAAATCATAAACTTAAATAATTTTACAATATTATTTTATAATTTTAAATTTATAGTTAAAAACTATATGAATATACGATTAATCTTGTTTTAAAATGAATACATACACAAAGACCTTACTCTCTTTTGTATAGAACCTTTGTCTACCGGGTTTTTGCACTTTCATATTTTATGTATAATGTTTATGGGATTGCACGTTCATAAACAAGACACAATCTCCTATAAAGCTTTCCATTCATAACAGCTACCAAGTATGGTATAAGCCCAATCTAATTTACAAAGTAGCTATAGTACGCTTAGTGTTGTTGTGTTGTTATGAAAAGGCTTATTAATTTTAGATATAGATGGTGCAAATGTTTAAGTGTTTTAGTTATGGATTTATTTTTATTTCGATAATTTAATTATTGTGGATTTTCTAACACTGTACTACTTACTACTTTATAAGTCAAAAGTTGGATATGTTAACATCTACGTTTCTATGCATGTAAAAAAGCATAGCTAGGGTTACTCCTCTCATCAAAGTTTATACTATGTGTGGATATAGCTGATAAGTCAGTTGACTTTCTTGAAATCTATGTTTCTGTATTTATGTACAAAAATGTGCATTGCAAAATAAGTGATAGATCGTAATTACTCCACAGTAGATTTCTTTTTACATCTAGCAACTAGTTGAGGGATGAAAAAAGATCGAGTTGGGGAGATTTATAAATCGACGTCAGTGCTTTTTATATCTGTTGATGTATTTGTCATAACATAAATAAGCAAACAAACGAAATTTCATGGAGTACCAGGTGTCTCTCGGCTCAATAAGGAAGCCTAGCTTCTTTAGCTAAATATTCAGTGAGACAGTTTCCTCGTTTTAGAGTTTTCCTCATGCAGCAATCTAGATCAGGATAATGATAATGGCAATGAAGAAATTCTATATTTTGGCGAAGTTTGATTTCATTATAGTCAAGTAATGACAGTCCTAATTAGCTTGCCGAATCCAAAACAAAAACACGAGCGAACGCAAACTTATTCACGCAATTGCGCGCAGATCTAACTCATGGCCCATAATTGTTTTCATCCATTTAAGGCAAGAAAATGCACTATAACTTTACAAATCTGAAATGATGTTCTTTATGCAAAGCCTGATACTGGTACATGTGATTTTCCTATACGTTGGAAATTATTTTGAGAAACTGCTGATCGAATTGCTACATGAAATGTAAGAACACATTATTTGGCAGAACCTGTTGAGCTTTCCATGGTAGAAAATATATTTGTATTTAATGTATAATCAAATGAGAATACGACGAAACAATATTACAGCGCTCACAGAGCTAAACCATGAGTACAGAAACCCTAGATGAATCCAGGAACCCTAGAAACCATGAGTACAGGAACCCTAGATGAATACAGGAACCCTACATGAAACCATTTGTACGCTTTCATAACGAGAAGAATAATTACATACCGTTCTCTTTGCAGAAGCCCAAGCACCAAGGAGGAGCATCTATCATTGATGACTGACTAATTTAAAATCCCTTTAGAAGAAGACAAGGACGATTGCTACACTCAAACGACCATGAGTAGCAGGATTAAATTCCAAGCAAAAATAGCTATTTATTTTTACATATATAAGTCTGAGAATTACCATCTGTGGATAGAATGTTTTATTTTCCGTAGTGTTATGTATAGAATGCACCACAGATATTACTTACAGTATATACACACACACTCCAAAAACTGAAAAATTTATGAAAGCATAAGGTATACACTACTGCCTACTATAGTTCAAAGATGGCTCCCTCCTGGAAGAGAATCTCTTGTTGCAGAGATTGTTGAGATGGTAGAAGATCTGAATAATTAATACTTGGGCAGCTGCTGGTAGATGACCTTAGATCTGCATGCTGGGTCCATGCAGAAGTGTCCATGGTGTTGATTGACCCACTGGCATAGTTGCAGGCTTCTTTCTGCTGTACTAGAGAGGGATCATTGTTGTATAATAATAGATCATTTAATTCTGTTGGGAATCCATAGGGTCCCAAGTTGTTGTTTTCTGCATTGAACGTATTCATCCAGGCAGATTCATAGTTTCCTTCCTCAGGGGAACTAGAGGCAGAAAAAACCAGTGAATTATCATGTTGGATTAATGCAGCTGATGGATTTTCTAGTTTTATATGGTTCTCCATGTGTCTTGCATACATGAAGGGAGAGGGTGATGCCTCGTAGGAAATCTGGCTTGCAGCATCTGAGTTATATTGAATAAGAGCCGTGGAATGCTGTATTTCTGAGGGATTAATGCAGTTGATCAGTGGCTGTATTTGGGAGTTGGTACCAAACATGGGCAAGCAATTATTTGAACGATGATCGACCATAGTTCCTTCAAGCCTCTGGAGAAGTTTCCTGAGACAAGAATTACGGTCAGAAACTTCCTGGTCAAGGACTTGTTGAGGATTCAGCTGATATGTGGCTGGCTCTGAACTTGAACTGGATTCTGTAATTGTTGGGCCACAATTTTGCTCAAATAGCTGAGAGTATAATCTAGGGCCAAAATTAGAGTAAGGGCCATTCATATCGATACCCATATGGTGATCTAGTCCTCCAGGTTGCTGCTGTAGGCCATAGATGTGTGCGCTTGTATTGGCCTCTGGTGTAACATAGCTTTGCAAGTCCTTTCTTTCTTGTTTTACAGCAGCAAGACGACGGGTTTGGTGATCCTTTCGTTTGCCTAGCAGTTTCTTTTTCAGTCTTGTGTTCCAGTAGTTTTTGATATCATTGTCTGTTCTTCCTGGCAACTGGGCCGCAATGATAGACCACCTGTACAATGTGAGAAATCTCAGGTCAGGTCTTGTTTTCCAATCAGTAACTACAAAAAGATTTTGCAGATGAATGAATGACTATTTATCTTTTATATCTGAATCTCACAGGCTGGCTGATTGTAGTTTACCTGCTACCAATACTAATATAGAGGTTACAGATGATGTTATCTTCTTCTTCTGAAAACCCTCCGTGCTTTATATTTGGTCTCAAATAGTTTAACCATCTAAGCCTGCAGCTCTTTCCGCACCTCTTCAAACCTGTATACAGAAAGAGCAAGGATAAGTACAACAGGCGCTGCAAGATACTCATCTTCCTAAGGTGAAATGATAGATATACATAAAATGAAAATAGTTCTCAATTTAGTGGTCCAGCTTTGACTATATCTCTAACACCATCCATACTGATAACCTAAGGCTGTATTGTATCTGCCAGAAGAGTCTATTGTATACAAAATACCTAGGCCTGAAAACTGATTCAGACAATTTAATTAAAGAAATGGAATCTCTTATGAAACAAAATCAAACTAGTAAGAACCCAACTCCAAACCGCAATATTCAAAACACCTAGAAGAAGATCAAAGAACCTAAATCCTAATTTCATTCTTCTTGTAGAGATAGCGTAAATTCTAATGACATCATTACAAAACCTAGAATCCTAAGGACCATGCCATGGAATACTTGTGTTAAAAGCCTTGCCCATGATTCTAAAAACAAATTGCAACATTTCACAACAACACAGATACCATAATTAGATATGAATGCAAAACTTCCGGGTCTTTCATCGGAGGATGGTGGCTTAGAAGAATGCTTCTATAGCCTAGGAATACTGAGCCCTACTATTAGAAAACTGAAAAGGAATTGAATATAGGGCCGATCTATTAAATTTCTGGATGAAATATTGATATATGAAGGAGGCCATACCAACTTTCTGGGGCAAAGCGATCCAGTTGCCTCCAGTGCCACACTTTTCTATATATTCCTTCAGTTTAGAGTCCTCCTCAGGAGACCATGGTCCTTTCTTCACATTAGCCTTGTCACAACATGGGGCTCTCCCCATCTCTTCAGATTACTCCAACTAATTGGCCTTGAAAGGGCTTATGGGTAGCCGAGATAACTTCAGATTAACTGAGAAAAAGGGCTTTTCTGTAGAGAATCTAGCTATAAACTCAACTTATTGAAAGCTCTGAGATTTGAAGGTTTGAGGTCCACGGACCTGAGCCTTTCTCAGTACAGGATTGTTGGTCCTGTTTACTGTCCTCTCAGCAGAAATTTTCCTTTATATTAATACTGTCTCATCAGGCAACTGTGCACAATACAATCTGGCCCCAAATGGCCTGAATCTCAAACCAAAATAGGATCTGCACGGCCTAAATTCCTTCAACAGAGGATGACTTGGAAGTTGGGAGTCAGAAATGTAGGTGGGTAGCACGAAATCTGATCTGATCTTCTCTCCTCTTCTTGCTTTTCTTTTCCTGATGAAACAGAGAGAGAGCAGAGATGAATATGAATATGGGGAAATGAAAGGTCCCATAAAAACATATATAGAGTGACGAAGGAAGTGATGGTGGAGACTGGGCCCTATGAGTTCAGCTTCCCCTTAACGCCGAGATGGCAATGGAGGGGAGAAATTTGTGCGTTTTGTGGTTGTCCTTCTCGTTCTGGAATCAATGCCCTTATCATCTACAGGCAACTATAATAAACACCTCTTTCTTTTCCCAATTGCATGGCAGGCACCCTTGGATTTGAATAATAATAATATTATACACATTTATGATAAGAATAGAATAGGGTTTGAAGTAAGTGGAGTGCCTTTGTAATCCCGTCTGGGTAACAATGGTCGTCACTCTCATTGACTTGACATCTGCAACGCGTACTTAATTTTATTTTTAGGAATAGGAATGTACTCTTTCTTATTCCTTACGTAGTATTAATTTTTCAAATATCCACTGTCACGTCGCTTCCTGCGCAGCCGCCATTAGCCCACCCAGAATTTTAAAACACAAAAACACAGAACGAAACGCCACCTAATGGCACTAAGGTCAACGCCCCTACGCACAACAAAACCCTAAGAGCGGTAGGATTTTTTCTCCGTTTTCCACACAAACGAGCTGCACCGAGAAATGGCCAGAGGTCCCATGCGCTTCATTATTTTACATTAAGAGAAAGAAATTTGTCTAATCCCGATGACACGGTCTTCCGTTTTCTAAGACTTTTTTATTGTAATTCCCGAGGGGATTCGTGAATGTCTTCGAACAGTTTAAAACTTGAGGGTGTCAAACTTTTATTGATTACTGTCCATGAATGAATGTTTTTAGAAGCAGCTTCTGTTCTCATGGATATCGAGGATGACTGGTTATTAAAAATTTATTTTTTTCAGGTAAAGCTATGGAAAATTCTGGTTATATTTTGAAAAAAATGGATAGGGAATTTTGTAAATCTAATTAAAAGTTGTCAAAATTAATAATTTTAGGTGTATTAGACTTTTTTGAGGGTGCTGAATCTATTTCCACCATAAAAATATGATTCAAACACTGCATCTACAAAATTTTTTGAACTTTTTTTACTTGGGTTAAGGCCACTTTTGGCTGGTAATTCCTCAGCCTCATTAGACTAGTCCAAAATTAAGTTAGTGTGTTTATTGATAGGTAAAAAACAAAGTACCAATATAATTATTATTAAAAATAAATTTATTATTTTTGGAATTGTATTTAGTATGGCCTTTTATTTAAACTGGGCTTTACTATATATATATATATAAATCTAGCCTCTTGAAAAACTCCAATTATGATTTCAATAAATTCTTACATATAATTTTTGAAATTATAAACCTTTTAACTACTCAAAAATTCTTAGATCACTATTCACTATATCATAAATAATATAAGTGACATAATTAAATATTTTAGGTAATTGAGTGGTATTGTGACAAAGATTTTTCCATAAAA
>APFE031560859.1:0-38924 GCA_000404065.3 Pinus taeda | reverse complement strand
TTTTTTTGTAATTTTGGCAAAACCTTTCTATTTCATATCAAAAGCAAGCATGTATGCATACACATTCAACAATTGTTAGATGACCTAACTGGCCCACTTGGAAACTGAATCTACTCGCTGCATGATAAACCACCCAAAATTGAAATGTTCTCACATTATCTAAAAGTGCAATATAAGTAAGAGTGTCCTTAATATTCCTAATATCTAGATATCTAAAACAACAATTAAAATTTTGTATAGTCATCCAAAACACTACCCAAATGTTTCACAAAAACAACCATTCTAGTCACTCCATTAGTAGTCTCAATAGGTGCGTGATCTTTGGTGCTGGAACCCAACAACTCTTTCTATGGAAGACAAGGGATATGCTTCTCAATTCGGCTAAGAGGAACATTTTGAAGTTGGATTTGACATTGTATCAATTGAATTTCCCTATGAATTTCATGGAGCTCAGAATTTGGTTTAGATGGCCTAGCTAGGTTAGCCAATAGCTTTTACCACTATGTTCTTCATAAGCCAATATAAGTAAACCGAGTGTTGGAATTGGGTGTATGTGCCTCTAGAATGCCCAATATCATGCACTAAAGGATAACCACTCTGCCAAATCAAGTTTAGTGTGTTCAACTTGATCCTTTAATTATGTTTGATAGCCTCATGTCAATTGAGGAACATGAGGAGTGGTGTTACAGTGATAAGCATGAGGTGGATCCCTAGATTTTCCCTCTATACCAAGAAGATCTATGAGGATCTGCCTTTCTTCGCACCCACTACCTCTATAAGACCCTTAGCATTATTAATCTAGCTAGAGTTCCTTATGGAAGAGGTGGGAGGAGCCATTAGACTAAAATTCACACAACAAAAGTAGCCACTAAACCTAAAGCACACCACATGGAGGGACACTAAACCTCTACTACCAAGAATTCCAATATCTACCAACCAAAAACCCTCCCAAGTAAACAACCAACCTATTAAGAAAGAGAGAGGTACAACAACAAAACCTAGCCTTAAGCAGAAAATACATGTACATATAAGAGAGCATAACACAAAACAAAGGTAAGAATTAAATTAAAAAAGCCCATAAACCGGACCATAGCTCAAAAGGTTATGAATATTTTTCTTCAAAGCCCAAGACCCTTTTGAAGATAGGGTTGTGTGTGACAAAACAGGGTTACCATTTTCCCAAGTTATGGAGTCAGCTTGGAGTGGCAGTGGAGTAGCGGTACATCTTTAGGTAGCTATCATATTTGTAAGCCCATACCCTCATTACATTTGAAAGAAGATGGACAATAATTTCTAAATGCAAAGCCATCAAAGATAGAATAATTCCTTAAAGCACAAAGAGAGTTTAGTAGAGCATAAGTTTGACTTGACATTTCATGGTACTTGCTTAAAAAACAACCCAAAATGCCTGGATTTCTAAAATCTGCAATTTAGCAATTTAGAAATAACCATGATATTGGCTAAACAGATATATAGATTAGGAGTGTCAAGAAAAGCATATTCACACCAGTTGCTTGCCTCCACGAAGCCACCTGGCTATTGTTCTTGAGAGGCCTATTCCCATTTGACCATTGAATAATCAAATTGGTATGAAACTACTAGAGAAATCTAGATCTTCTAACCCACACTTACCAAGATATCTTGATGCCACCTTTCACATGAAGGTGATTGAATGGAGGTCTTCAACCCACCTCTTCTTACTATCTATCATTACCCTATACAACATCTTTAGATTAAATAAAATATTTTAATTTTTAAATTAAAAAATCTATAATTTAATTTTCATCATTTTCACTTTTAAATCATATATAATTTTTTTAAACTAAAACTCAAATATAATATTTAAAAACAATTTTAAATTATCATATTGAAAATATAATAAATACCTAAAAATACAATATTTAAAACAATTTTAAAATATCATGATTGAAAAATATAATTAAGTTAAAATTAAATTACAATATTTAAAACAATATTTAAATTATGATTGATTGAAAAATATATATTTCCACTCCTTAAGAAAGAAAACTTTAATAAGAATTACATACTTACTACCCAAGTAATAACTAAAATAATTACAAACCGTACCAAAAGAAACAAATACACATATTCCTTCCAGTTAAACACTCAAAGTAACATGAAGGTCAGCATCAAGTCCAGGCATTAATGCATTCATTTTTGGTACTCTCCCCCACAACTAAAAAATTCCAATCCAATAGTTTTATGCCATTTCATGGATAGATTTTCAATCAATTTGATACTCTTTCACACATATAGGCATTAGAAACAAACATCTGAAAAACCATAAAAAAATTTAAAACTATATAATTTAACTTTCTTTCTTCTACGTTCCTCAGAAAGATCAGCTTTTCGCAATATATTATATTTTCTCCCGGAAGGATGTCAACATTCCTCCATGGGCACCAATAATACAACAATGATAATATAATAATTATATCACATAATAATAATGTAAACTTGTGTATGAATGGGAACCAGATATGGTGGCAGCCAGATGAGACCTATGACAATTGAGCATCAAAGTCAAACATTTTACCTTGTCTGAATTTACAAAAGTAAGAATCAAATCTCCAAGTATGACAAATAAATGCATGTGATCTCTTGGCCATTATAGGCTAAGAAAGTGTGTCTTTCTGGATTCTATTATTCTAATGCAATAAAAGGTAGACTTGGTCTCTCTGGTTAAAAGTAGGGATCTGAGAATTTTTCAGCTAATCTATATTTGATTCGCTGGGACCAATGTCAATTATTATAAATATAAAAAAATAATAAAAGCAGTTATTTTAATCTGAAAAGTATGGTAAACATTATCTGTTGCTGTAAGATACTTCAGATCCATGGATATCAAAATTAAATGAAGTAATAATGTTCATACCATAATTTTTTGACAAATGATAGACAATACATTTTAAATCTAGTTGCATGTTATAATGTGGTTAGTGACAATGGTCAACGACATTGTAAAAATATTAAATATATTTATATGCATATTTATGCAATGTGATAAAAGGAAAACGGTCAACAGCATTGTAAAGTTATCTATATGCATGCCTGTATTAGCGAGATTGTACGAATGAATAATTTGTTTATAGTTTTTGTATTTTTTAATATGAAATTGTTGTTTCTTCTAAAAAGATATGAACTTTTAATTTATATTTAAAAGATGTATTTTAATTTTTTATAATGTAAAATAAAAGTTTAAAAATGTGATATTTTTAAATATTTTTTTAAATAGTATTTTATATTTAAAATCTATTTTATAAAGAGTGATTTCAAGAGTGATTTCAATGGGAATAATAAAGATTAAGTAATGTTAAGCAACAGGGCTATGTTTTATTAGTTTACATGTTAAATATGGAAGAGATAGAGAAAATTATTTTTATATACAACTGCATTTTAATATTAAAATATTTAATTATTAGAATGTTAAATAGATTTAAAAATAAAATTTTCAGTATTTATAATAAACAAATATGAGAATCCAAAAAAATTGTAATATTTGAATCATATTTCTTTAAAAATAATTGATTTTTTCTAAAGATTTAACATTAAATGTGTTAAAAATTATTAAATCTTATAAAAGTTTTTTGTTTTTTTTGTTTTTTGTTTAACTCCAAACATATTATAAGCATTTTTACATTATTTTTATATATGTGACTAATTCAGTATATTAAAATTTATAATATATTTTTTTCAAAATGTATATAAGATCGAAAATATATTATTATGAATGAGTCTTAGTAAATTTAGATGTGGTTAATAAAAAGACCTATAAGGAGTATAGAGTTTGAATCCACTATGGAGGAGTGGCCACAATGGTATAGAGATCTTTAATGAATATGGAATGTTTATATATTTTGGAATAAAATATTCATAGTTCAAGGAATGAAGGTAATATCTTTTTGTTAATAGATTTCAATGTTAGCACCATTACTAACTAAGTTACTCTCCTAAGTAATAACTCTCATCCTAATTCCCTTTGGCTAGATGAGGACTTTGATATAACTAGTAGATTCAAAAGAAATTTTGAAGGCATAATCCATAACTTGTTTGGTAGCAAGCTAACCAAGCTTTGTAGTTCCCAAGACCTGATTATTTGTAATGGAATTAATAAGTGACAAACCTTCAGCTACATGACTTGTATTCATGGGCTTGGAATAGTGTTGTGGTTTATCTAATATATGATGCCCATGTTCTCAACCATATTGTAAATTTTGACCTCCAAAGCTAGCATGAACTTAATTTTGAGCATAGAACTCAACCTTGACATACACACCAACCATGTGCAAAATAATTGTGAGAGTCAAAGAAACATTTGTTTTGACAGAAGTGAAATGGATCTCTTCTTAAAATATTTAGATAGGGATTTTGGTTTCTTAACATATAATGATAACATTGTTATATCTACCACAATTTTACTACAACCCTTTCCACTACCATTAAAAAGTTCTCTACTCAAGAGTCTTATAAAAAGAATAACATAACTTCCAACCTTTGGTATGATAATGATTGTAAAATTGCTAAGAGAATTCTTAGAGAGGATCCTAAAGAAACCGTAAAGATTGAAAAAATAAATATGTACAAAGCTCTTCCAAAAAAGAAGAAAATATCTTATATAAATAAGAGGCAAGAGCATCTTTTGTATTGACACCTAATCATAGGGATTGGGTGAACAACTGTAATTAGTGTAAATAAATAATAGAGGAAATGGAGAGTCATTGGGAGGTGAATTGAAGAGTCACTCCCTCTTGTATATAATAATGAACAACCTAAATGAATAACACAATTACATTTGAGGAGTTACCTCCTCGCCTGACATGGTATCAGAGCCACCACTATCTTTGGCATTACAGTTTTCCCTTGTAACTCCCCCCTCGCCTATGTTCTGCCTATTCTGCAGAATTGACACCTTTGTCATGCTCCAGAAGCCTAAATGGTGCACTGTCATATGCTTTTCTATTCTCGACATGGTCTTGTCTCCCACGCTCCTCCACTTTAATGGTATTGCATTGGTGTGGTCTATAAGCACTGCTCCTCAAAGCGTTGCTCTCCCATACCTTTCCCAGTTGAATATTATGCTGATGAAAAAAAAAAATATAGTTCTGCAAACTGAACTTCTTCTCGTTCATGCTTTGATTGACATTAAAATACCTCGATGGAGACCTCTGGTGTAGCGAAATCTTGATGGAGTCTTCTGGCGTTGGTGGAGAGATTACTTTCTGGAAGGTTATCGATTGAGATTTGGCATGACACCACTATGGTTACATGTTGAGACCCACAAGCTCTTGACCTCATATTGAAGGTCATTTTGTGCAACCATAGAGGTGGACTTTTAAATCTTCTACATGGAATGTTGCTTCTTGTATTCATAAACATTGCTCCATATTACTCCATATTACGCTGACCTCTGTATTTGTTCCATATATATATAAAGCTCGTATATATAAGCGTTGTTCCACATATATAACGTTGTCTCCATGCTAATGTTGTTTTCATATATACACTGGTATGTATAATGTTGTCTCCACACTAATGTTGTTTTCATATATGCACTATGCCAATATACCATGCTGTTGGGCTCCCATAATGTTGTTTTCAAAGTGGCTGACATAGTTAACGCTCTTGTGTTTTTGGCTCCCCATATACCACCTTCACTAAATATTCCCTCCCCCATATATTACCTCCCCAAAATAATACCTTTTGTTTTTAGTATATCACAATGCAATTTTTAATCATGAGAAGTGCATTTTTTTGGCAGTAGGGTAATTTCAAAAATAAAAATCATTCACTAATATCTATTGTGGGAGTGGTTCTCACTAGGAAGGAGAACTATCTAGAATGGTCACAGAAAATCAAACACACTCTCATTTCTAATGAGCTGTGGAAAGGATTGTGTGTTGGAAATGGAGACAAACAGCCAGAACAACCTACCTCAGACAAGGAATTCACCATTTGGGAAAATAAGGACAACAAGGCTTATGCACTGATTGTAGCATCAGTAAATGAAGAGGTGAGTTGCCATATTTTGCCATTTTCAAATGCTTTCGAAGCCTTACAAAAACTTAAGGAACTCTATGACTCACACTCTACACTTGAAGTTTTTCAACTCATGATTACATTGTTCACCCTTGAATTACAAAATGATGATCCTCTTGCTCTTACATCAGAACTAAAATCTATTATGCATGATATCAAAGTCACTAATATTGAATTGGACATTCCTCTGATAGATTTTCTCAAGGCACTTTATCCCACTTATTCAAATTATCTTGAGTCATTTCAAACAAATGAAAACCTCAAAGATATTAACTTTGACTCCCTTGTGAAACAAATTGTAGAAAGAGAGAAAGCTTTTGGGAAGAAGACAACTCCTTAGTCTTCTGAAGAGGTTGTGTGCCTTGCACATAGAGAGAAAAATTTTGCTCAAGATTCTTCGAGATGAAGAGGTGATCGAAGAGGAAGAGGAAGAAATTTCAGAGGCAGGGGAGCATACACTCTCAAGGAGAAAAGTCAGGTTTGCACTGTATACGCTACAAAAGAGATGGATCACATGATGCATCCACATGCTAGTTGCCTTGGGACAAAATTAAGGAGGAAAGAAACAAACCCAAAGGTAAAACTAATGACAAAGAGAAAGTTAAAGCACCTGAATCTCCTCACCATGTTGTGGCACATTGTAATAATGGAGTAAATGAAGACTTATTTAATGCTTCACTTGCTTCTTGGAAAAATGATTAGTTGCTTGATTCAGGAGCAACTTGCCACATGAATTTTAGAAAAGATTATTTTGAAGAATTTACTGATAATGTTGATGGAGCACTATACTTTGCAGACAAATCAAAACTCAAGCCATCAAGGCTTGGCACAATCAGGCTTAAATTTCCTGGTCTTCTAGACTTTCTTCTACATCATGTTTTATATCTCCCACACCTAAGGAGAAACTTGTTGTCCTTGGTCCACATCCACCAGCAATGGCACTCCATTCATATGTTTGATGGCAAGCTTGAGGTGAGAAAAGCATCAAACCACTCACTTGTCATGATGGGGATAAAAGAAGAAAGGCTTCTCAAGCTGTAGGGTACCTCTACTTGTGCACAAATTTTCTCATACAATTCTCATTATGAAGAAGGTACATTTCGTTCAAGTTTATTATGGCATGCTAGATTTGGACACTTAAACTATGATAACCTCCGCTTGTTGAAGAAAAATGGTGTTACTGGTTTGCCTACAATTCTTAGGAAACTTAAGCAATGTTATGCTAGCATTCTAGGAAAGCATAGAAAATAGTCTTTTCATGATTCACATTGCAGAGCACATAGAAAACTTGAACTCATTCATTCATATTTATGTGGTCCAATTCCTATTCCTTCTGCAAATGGAAGTAAATATACGATGACATTTATTGATGACTACACCAGAATGTGTTGGGTTTATTTATTGAAGAACAAATATGATGCTTTTCAAACATTCAAGAAATTTCATACATGGATTGAAAATGATGCACAATCTCATATTGGCTCTATTCACACTGATAATGGAAAAGAATACACTTCAAATGAATTTGAAAACTATCTTCGCCAACATGGGACCAAACATCAAACAAATGTTCCTTATAATCCCCAACAGAATGAAGTAACTAAAAGAATGATTAGGACAATCTTAAATATCGTGCACTCCATGACATTTTTCAAAAATGTAAAATTGATGTTTTGGGCTGATGCAGTTCTATGTGCTATATATGTAAAGAATATATGTCCATCTAATGCTATTAGAAACAAGACTCCTTATGAAATGTGGTATGGGCACATTCCTTCAGTAAAGCATATCAGGGTCTTTGCTTCCACATGTTATGCCTTGATACCAAAGGTACATAGAAACAAACTTGGTACAAGACGTCGTAAGTGTATCTTCCTGGGGTATTCAAACACCTCCAAAGCATATCATCTCTACGATGAAGTCAATGAAAATTTTCTTGTATCTAGAGATGTAATCTTTCTTAAATCATCCAAAATTGACAATGTTGTTGAGCAGCAACTTGATCGCTTGGATAGATTCACAAATGCAAAATCATTTCAAGAATTTGATAATCATATTCCACATCTTCGAGGGAGGATTCCTATACTAGATCAACCTGTGGAATCTTCTTCTGAATCACTCTCTCCCCCGCATGAAACTCCAACAACGAATGATACTTTGAGTGATGCAATTGAAAGAATTGGGAGACTCAATCTTGATTAAGTCCCAACTCAATCAAGAGAGCAGCCTCGAACATCTTAGAAAGTCCCCCCAAAGTGGCTAACAAAGTCACTTGAAAGTGTTCATCCTGATGAGGTTGGAAAGATAGGAACTAGAAATTCAACCAGGCAAAATAGAGGTGATGTCGATGACTTTGATTCACCTATTGATATGGATGTTTCTTATGATTGTGAATTGAATTTGTCTAGAGATTTTGAACCAACTTCCTTCAAAGAAGCTTCTTCTTATGATGAATAGAAAGAAGCAATGCAAAAGGAGTATGATGCCTTGATAAAGAATGGCACTTGGAAGCTCGTTCATCCTCCGTTGGGAACCAAATGAATTTGCTGCAAGTGGGTCTACAAGAACAAGTATAAAGCTGATGGATCACTTGATAAGCACAAAGCGAGGCTTGTGGCAAAAGGTTTTGCACAGAAGGAAGGGGTCGATTATGAGGAGACTTTTCCCCCACAACAAAATGGACTACCATCCAGACGCTCTTTGCCCTAATAGCTTAGAATGGTTGGAAGGTCCATCAAATGGATGTAAAAACTACTTTCTTGAATGGAGATCTAAAAGAAAATGTTTCTATGTTGCAGCCTGAAGGATTTGTGGTAAAAGTACATGAACATAAAGTATGAAAACTTGTGAAATCCTTGTATGGCCTCAAACAAGCACCGCGATCCTAGTATGAAAAACTACCTGAGCATCTTCTGACACTCAATTTCAAACATTATGATCTTGATGATGCAACTTTTTTTGTCAAGAAGGTTGGAAAAACAGTTGTATACCTTGTGGCATATGTAGATGATATTTTGATGACAGGGAACAATGAGAGCTACATTGCATCCATAAAGAAGGAATTGAGGAAAGGTTTTGAAATGACTGATTAGGGCTATGTTCATTACTATCTTGGTATTGAAGTAACTCAACATCCAAAGTCCATATTCCTTTCTCAAAAGAAGTACATTGGAGATCTGTTGAATAGATTTGGCATGACTGAATGCAAGCATTTGACTACTCCAATGGAACAAAACTTAAAGCTCACATCTATTAAAGGAAAATAATTTGAGGGTGCAACAAAGTATAGACAGCTTGTAGGAAGCCTCAACTACCTAACTACTACCAGACTAGACATTTTGTTTGCTATTGGAATCCTCTCCAGGTTTATGCAAAAGCCTTGTGAGGGACATTGGTCTACTGCAAAAAGATTTCTAAAGTACTTTAAGGGAACTCAAGACTATGGAATCAAGTATACACAGGTGGGTGACTTCAGCTTGAGTCATGGGCTATGCTGTGAGTCATGGACCAGGAACTATCTCCTAGAGATCACACAAATAATTAGCTCCAACAGATTCCACAATAGAGGCAGAATATGTGGCAGTAGCTGAGGCAACAAAATAAATTATGTGGTTCAGGAAACTTCTGAAAGATTTGCAGGTAAAACAAGTACAATTGACTCCACTCATGATTGACAATACCTCGGCAATAAAGTTGGCAAAAACCCAAATTTCCATGATCGAACGAAGCACATCAATACAAAATATCGTCTGATTCGACATCATGTTGAGGCCAAAACAATCCATCTTCACCATTGTTCCACTAATGAGCATATTGTAGACATCTTAACTAAAGCACTTGGAAGAGAAAAGCTTGAAAGATTTTGAACAATGCTTGGACTTACCAACATCCCTTCAGATTAAGGGGGGGAATGTTGACACCTAATCATAGGGATTGGGTGAACAAATGTAATTGGTGTAAATAAATAATAGAGGAAATGGAGAGTCATCAGGAGATTAATTGAATAGTCACTCCCTCTTGTATATAATAATGAACAACCTAAATGAATAACATAGTTACATTTCAGGAGTTACCTCCTGGCCTAACATTCTTCACCTTTCTAAAGTTGAGCTGAGAAAGTTTTGGAGGAATATTCTTGTTTGTAAAGTGAAAGAAAATAATTTTACCCCCTTAAAGAAATGGGATATCTATCTTAAGAATCTTTGTGATTTCCTTGACGCCATGGGCACCATCATGAACACTCCAATAGAGGAGCATATATTTTCTTTTGAGGACATCGAGTTCAAGATTAACCAGCTCATTAATGAGAAATATAGGGATATTGAAGGCTACCAAGCTAAAATTATCAAAATGGGAAGGTTCTTCTCATCCCTCATATATACAAACTTCTCTATTTTGCGGTAAAAGAAGGCTTCCCTAAGCCTTGGACACAAAGCCTTATTATGCCTATCTTTAAAAGTCTAGATAAAAGCATTCCCTCTAACTATAGGACCATTATTATTAACCACATTTTAGCTATGTTTTATGCAGCCATTTTGGACAAGAAGATTGTTATAAGCTTTGAAAATACTATGTGGGGGGGGGGGTGTGAATTAATATTGTACTGATGGATCACTAATTTATACATTTTAGTTTTTCATTCAACTAATTAACCATACAATGATAAACGACACAATATAATAACATATCTGAACTAAACACATAAGAAACAAATAATACATTAACATATGAACCATGAGAGAAACATACACATCAAGTAAACACCATCAAACACATGAGGAAACTAAATATTAGGTGGAAACGCTTCTAGGAGAAAACCCACCATATGATTTATCTAATTATCTAATTATTATTATTATTATTATTATTATTATTATTATTATTACCAAAATCCTCTTTTACAATGCACTCGCACCCACTAGTGTGCAAGCACCAACTTGCAATATGTGAGTACCCACTCACTCCATGCCACTACCTAATGGAAGCACCCACTTCCATAATGATATGTACACACCCATCTGCTAGAGGCACTCAACCCCAAATAGTTTATCAGGCCACCACTTGAAGGAAGCCATAACTCCCTAATCAACGAGCCTCCACTTTCCCTGAAGACCCCAACATTCAAACCCTTGTCAACCACCTTTCATATATTTTCACATTCGGCCTACCTTTGCTCAAACCACTATGGACCAAAATCTATTTTCATATTGGATCCACTTAACCACTCTTTGCTCAATAATAATACATCAAAACAACAAAAATATTTGCAATAAAACCCCTGACACATAAACCAGATCTACAATACATACTATGCTTAAAAACCTAATTTGGTCAGCATAAACAACATCAAATCATCTAATCAATAACTTCACTACTGACTCAACACTATTAGGAACACTACAAACCACACACTCTACTCATATAATACTTCTCACTAATAAAACCCTAGAAACATCTCAACAACACTTTGATCAACAATATATAAGATATATTAACTACTCAATCAATCCCTCAAACCCTAGCAACAACATATAACAATGGAAATTACAATTGTATACATACTTAGCCATAGCATCAAGAACATCCTCTATTTAACAAAAGATACACACTCTCAACATCAGCATAATAATACTCTCACTATTAATCTCCTACCTCAAAAGCTCAACAATAACATACATACAACCATACTAACACTACTATAACACTAAATCAAGGCCATGACAATATGAGGCTCATGGAAACAATACATCTACAAAAAAACTACTTTGAAATACAATTGTAGCATGCTCAACTCTCATGACCATAAAAATTCAATAAGAATATGCCATCTATAGTGTGAAAAAACATCAACAATACCAAGACAAATACATGCCCAAAAATATACCCCCTGTAACAACACTATTAATAATACAAATTATTTAGTAGCTACAACAATACTTTGTCCTCAACAGAGTAACACTTATTTTACAAAGCTACAACTCCAAATACTTCACTGCATAGGTTCAACTAATTGTTCTCAACCTTCTCTCATATGCACAAAGTACCATCAATCTATTAGTACACATCATTGTCACTCTTGTAGTATCATGCTCACATAACTTTGGCCTCTAATCACTTTTCTTCCCTGACATTTGACCTTTGCACCACCATTCTCACAATATACAATTTGTCATCGACTCCTCTAATAGCATTGTTCATCATTATTTATATGATCATATCTATCACTATATCTGAGTACCTTGACAATCATACAATTTGATAGAGAATACATTTGGGCATACAATACACACTATTTGACTTCAGGAAAATATGGGAGCACACACTTGATTTTATAGGCTGCTATATCAAACACACTCTCCATATGTAGGTAGCTTATGCACTAATTCATAGGGGTATACAATTGCCATATGAGATTGCCTTGCATCCAACCTTAGTTAAATCTATAAAGCCAAATTTTAAACCAATTCTACACCAAATCAATACATCTACTAGACCAAGCACACATTCATTACATTGAATACATTCCATTTCCCTTTGATGATTGAATGGAATAAGGTGCTTTGTAGTTTTATGTTTTGATGACTGGCTCAAACTATCAAGCGTGACTAGATCAAAATATTTATGGCATTCATTCCATTCTACCCTGACTAGCTCGATGCATTGATGACATCCCATTACATATGGTGGCCAAATCAAATTTGACCAGATCAAATGGAGCATTATGAAACAAATCGAACCACTACACATTCATTCATTACTTCTAATAGTTTTATACTGGATAAACTAATCAACGATCACTATTTCAAATTTCTTCCCTTGATATCAATTCCTTAGGAATATACTCTAGGATAGTGCATAGTTTTCATTTTCTAAGCTTAGGTTCAAGGATGCAATTTGTCCATGTGTAATATGGGCTATGGACTCAATTTTTACACTGACAATCTAGGTTATCATCACTATAAATTTTGCTTTCTCATGTTTAATATGCATCCATACCTTAAATTGGGGAAGACATAAAATTATCTTCCTAGAATAAGAACCACTAGATCAACCCTTCTGCTAACACTATGTCAAGGACCTGTACATCTCTAGAACACATCAACATTATCTATGTTGTCATCAGACCATCATGTTCAAGCTCTCATTAGAACAATGTTGATAACAAGCTCACTCATGCATTGAAATCAATAGAAACACCATGATGTGAACAAAGATTAACCTTTGGCTTCAAATCCATGTTAAAGGAGCTAAAGGAAAAACCAAATTTAGGAGACCAAACTCCGTTATTGACCTCCTTGTTACTCTTAGGATCATTGCAGGGGAATGTCACAACAATAAAACTAATCTCTTCTTCTATTTTGTTGACTTTAGAAAAGCTTTCCACACTATTCCTCAAGATAAGCTATGGAAGAGGCTAGAAGAGATAATGGTTCCTCTCGAGTTGAGGGTTGTTGTGACTCGGCTATACGAGAATGTTATTTCCAATATTAGGACCATTGACGGTTAGTCTGAAGAAATTAATTGCAATAAGAGAATAAATCAAGGGTGTCCATTATCCCCTACTCTTTTTGGCATTTACATTGATAAACTAGAAGAGTGGTTGGAAGCTACAGGATGTGATGGTCCCAAGCTCACTAATATGGTGATTAATCTTCTCCTTTATGCTGATGATATTGTTCTTTTAGCAAGGATCCATGACGATATCAACAAGCAATTTAGAGTTCTCCAATATTACTTCTCCAATATGGTTTTGACTATTAATACCAAAAATACTAAATTCATTATAATTAAATCCAAGAAGATCAACTATGATAATTTCATTTATGATAATAACTACTTGGATAAAGTTTTTTCATATAAATATCTCGGAATTGACATTCATCATCAACTCAATTGGAACTATAACATTGAGGAAAGGATAACTGGAGGTTGGAAATCTTATTATGGGTTTGAAAACAATTGTAAGTCAACATATCTTTGGATACGAAATCAAACAAAGTTCCTTTTTAAGATTCTCATTTTTCCTTTTATTTTAGATGGATGTCGGGTTTATGGATGTAGTATATCTAGAGAATCGTGGGGGAAATATTGAGCTAATCCAAAAGTAATTTATAACTTACAACCTCGAGATTAAAGTAAAAATCTCTACCCAATCCTCTTTATTGAAGCTAGCCTTCCAAGGTAGCCTTCCCTTCATTGGAAGCATAGTTATGACTAGGTATCTCATGTTTAAGAAGAAGCTATAAAACATGGAAGCCAAGAGGTTTCCTAAAATTGTTTCTAACTCTAGCCAAAATGCCACCTTCGTCTCAAGCGATGCTTGCATAAGAGTCCCTATTCTTGGATAAACCATTGGGGAGTAAAGGATGATATCCTATTGAAGAATAAGAATAATATTAAAATTATTATTACTTCTAATTTAAGGATAAGTTGTGGGATGGTAAGGAGTTATAAGGAAAAAGGAAGCTAAGGAATTAAGGAGGTGATCAACCCCAATCTTGAAAACCAAAATTATATTTTCGTCTAGACTAATGGTAAGAAGAAAATGAACATTGCCAAGATAAGAACTGATTCTCATGAGCTTCAAAGTGAAATTGGGCATTGGTCAATTCCCAAAATGCCTTGGGATGAAAGGGTTTGTCACCTTTGTGATACTAAGAGGGTTGAAGATTGAAGCCACTTTCTCTTGGATTCCCCAACTCTTACCCACACCGCTTCTAATTTTCAAATTCTTTACCACACTACCAACCTTCTCGACTAATTAATTCAGCATAGCCATGGTGATCTAAGGATGCTTCTCTCCCTCATTTTTGATTATATAAATAATATGTTAAATAATCTTAATTTATATCCCACTTTTTTAAGGTCTGATAGACCATATTGGTCTTAGTGGATGTTAATCATCATCATTATATATGTAAATTCTTTTACACTTTTAATTGTTTTTTTTTCCTGTTCACTTGGATTGGCGAATGGTACAATGTGTAATAAAGACAATGAATTTGAAAACCTAACATAATTAAAGTATTGATGAAATATTAAAAAAGAAAATGGAGTAACATTTTGTAGTACCTATTTTTGTAGTTATTTAATGTCTTGTGTTCATTGATATGGATGATTGAGTATAGTGTCTTCATCTTAGGACTTAAGAAAATTTTCCTCTTTAGGTCATGAACTAGCAAACTTTTATATTCTTTAGTAAGGGGGGCTTCTATTTTTAAAATTCAAATAAAAAATAGTATTAACCAACTTCAAGAATCTAATTTAAAAATACTAATTCTTGTTGGATATTAGAAAATAACATATCATATATTTTAAAATTACTAAAAAAAATTAACTTACAAAATATAAATATACAAGTTATTTTAATAATATAGTCCAACTAAAACTAGGCAACAATTTATAGTGGCTTGGAGCCCGCTCTCTTTTATCATTGATCATCTTAAGTTTAATGCAGTCTTTGTTAATAAATTTAGTATTTGGCGGGATTGTTTAGGGGCATCATCCTTTCAATATTCTTGGCTAACAATCATTCTTCTAACATTTTAAGCATCACAAAAGAAAGAAATTAAGTCCTAACATTTTCATAAATCATTTATCAGACAAAATTTCAACCTAAAAGTGGCCTCATATGGAAAAATAACAAATTAATAGTTAAAATAATAAAATAGGAGTTATGAATTTTGGAGGGAAAAGAAGAAAACTCTTTTTTTATTATATTTTTTACTTATCTCTGTGATGTAGGAAATGTTCCCTCTGTGGAGAGAAGCAACCCCTCTAGCCCTAGAGTGGGTCTAGTCACAGTAACACAAAACAACAACTAATTTCCTTAAATAGTCATTGCTGAAAAAGCCTACCTCAAACTGGTGTTCGATGAAGCTTTCGTTGTGTTGCTTCAGCTATCATTTCCTTCTCCTCGTTGAGCAATTGGCCTGAAACAACACAAGAGAACAACATAACACATAAAATAGTACAACATTGATCTATTTACTTAGAGAGTAAAGGAACCATAAGCTATCAAGTATATGTTACACAAGATATAGGAAATCATCATTGATTGTATTAAAATGAATCAAAATCAAATCTTACAACCAAGCCTTAACATCGCAAGCTTTCTTGTGGGTCCAACCGGTATGTTTCTTCAAGCATTCACTCTCAAGAGGATCTCCCAAGTAGATGATAACTCTCTCTCTCTCTGCCACAAGAAAAAATACAAGGCTGAGGCAATCCACAACCAATTTCTAAGCTATCAGAATTCACACTGCAAACTATCAAACTCACACCAAAGCTAGCTAATTTTCTCAATCCAAAAAACTAAGAACTAGCTGATCATAGCAATAGGGAGTGCTTCGATAAGAGGAGGACCTCCATAAAATAAGGGAGAGGGAGCTTATCCTCAAGGGAGGTTTCTCAAAAGGTGGAACCACCATCCCAGAGGAGGAAAGGTGAACTCCCTTAACCCAACAACCAATTTTAGAATCACTCAGAAGGCTAACCGTTTGAACTAATTCTCCATATCTAGGTCATCGCAAGTCATACACTAGGGCTCAACAACGACATCACAAGGAAGCAGTGTATGCAGAGTGAGCATCGTAATAAAGGTATTGAGGAGTTGCGCTGAGCCCTAAAATTGGACCATCGTAGGAAACAATTGTACCCCTAAGACGACGTCGTGACCTTATAGTTCACCACAGAGAATAGTCATAGGAATAATGATGCTTCCTTGCGACGATGCAGAAACATGGGTAAAAGGGTCAATCTTCAGGATTAGAGATCGCACTTGGTTAATCTTCTTGAATGAACGAGAAGATATGGACATATTTATTTGATGTATGAAACAACGAAGATGTCACTCAGAGACTAACTCTATCAGTAGATATGAGGCCAGTGACAAATTACTATGTAACAGATGCCCCCTAAAGCATGAAGGCTAAGAGAGTGGGAAGGGTGAAATGCTATGTGAAATCATCACCGAACCAGAACACCATTGCTGAAAACCTGCAGGCACAAGTACAACTAACATCTCTCACAATGAAATACATGTAGTCTAGGCATGGGCGCAGCTATTCAAAAGACATATGAAACTTGGTTTGTGGTATGGACGCAACCACCTAGTCAATAAGATCATTTATAAAGATAGAGGTATGGTCGTAGCCATCCAGAAAGACTCAGGTATGGTCGCAGCCATCCAAGCCAAGAGTCATGTATGCAATCATGAACCAATCGTCGCAACTTAAACTTATGTAATCTTAGTCTGGGGTCTTGAATCTCAACCGACCATAGTACAATTTATAATATGCGAATAGATGTGCCAAAGTCAAGCATTCTAGAAAATCGCCTGATTACTGGCCAATGATGTAAACCATTAACAAGAACGAGAGAGACCACCAGTAATGTTAATGGTTCTCAAGGTACTACCAGTACAATCCAAAAAGTATGAAGAATGATCTGGAGTCAAACACTCATGGAATCACATGACCAAAGACCAATGATGCAAGTCTATCGTCAAGCATGAAGAACTTGCCATTGAGGCATGTAAGCTCCAAGGTACTCAAAGGAATCTCTAGATCGACTCCCCCGATAATGAGTTGGTGTCGACAGGAAGTAATCTGTTGCAGGAGGGCCATAATGTTTCCCTCATCAATGACATGAGACAGGAAACAAGATCGAGATGGATGAAATAGAGAATCAGAGGAGGAGGTAAGGGTGTAAATTGCAGAAGGATTATACTCTTGAACATATTGGCGACATGACTCTAGAATGCAGAAGCATTTTGTTACCAAGGGATCGGAGATCTGATGGAGATAACAAGGATCAAATGGAATGAGGCAAAATGACAAACCCAAACTCCGAAAGGCTAATGATGTTCTGAGGATATCCCAAACCTGACGAGAAGCAAAAGTGTCGATGTTAAGGAGTGACTAGCTACCGCAGGTAACCAATAGAAGATTTCCAAATTTTCCCCCACCATTGCTAGCGAGTACCCTGATTATTTTTGAAAAACAAGCTTGAAGGGGATAGCATATGCTCATGATATAAGTTCATCCTTCAGACAAATCCAACCTAGTGAAATTTTAACGAGCCCTAGGGAGGAGAAGCTCAGGTCTCATCATGGAAACAAGTCCAATGTCGCAGGGTTTAATGAGTTCGACATAGGTAAAACTCGAAGTCTTTTTCATGTTTAGAGAGTTTGAAAAAACACATAAAAGAAAACTCCAAGAGGGTCCCTTTTCATAAGTTTGTGTCCCTCAAGCCCGAAAAGGTAAAAAACAATACTTGAGAGAACCGCTTGACCATTTCAATCAATGAGTACTTTTCGTAACTAGTGCTTCCGATCCGAAAAATTAGAAAACTGATCGGAGACACGATGTTTCATAACCAAAAACGAGCTTGAAATGACAAAATCCCATCCATGTTTTCGTGTTTAAATAGCCGGAAAAGAGCTAAAAGTGAACTGCCATTTTTATTTTCTTTAACGAGCTAAAAAGGGAAAACCACGACAATATTTTGATATTTTGCAAGTCAGAAAAGAGCTTAAAGAGGACTCGTGTGAAAATTTTATGGTATATACCAAGCATGCATCGACCAGAACTCGTAACTGTCATACCTATTCCTGCATAGAAACCGAAGCGTAAGACCCATTCGACAAAGATGCGTGTTAAATATTAGAAAAGCCTAAGTTAAAGAAACATAAAACCCATAGTTAAAAACCCTAGAACTATAGGAAAGCCCATAAACTATAAGAAAAACCAAAATCTATAGTTAAAATACCCTAACTTTTCAAAAAAGTTTATATAAGGTAAATGGTAAAAAACATTTTAACATTGTTTTGAGTTTTTAACTTTGGTAAATTTTTCAACAATGCATACCTGTGCAAATTGGAGGTCAATTTCGATAGCTGGGGTCATCCATTTCACACCAAACTTTCGCCAAGTACATATATCAGCATTGCCTCTATGTTTTGAGTGTTTTAAAGTCTAATTTTATGCATTTTGGTCAATTTTTGGTGGATTTTTTGTTCCAAAAAATTGCCCTGGTCGTTGCAGAAGTCCCTCACGGGTTCGTGATGATCGGAAATTTTACACATGAAAAATCGGCATCATCACAGGAAACACATGTACCCCTACGACGATCCAGGAAACAGTGAACTGTGAAAGTGGGTCGTCGCAACTGTTTTAGAAACAGCTGGGATAGCGCAACAAACATAAAATTTTCACTTTTTACACCATTTTAGACTATAAAATGCTCAAATAAGTTCTAATCAATTAGCATTTGCATATGTAGGGTGCAAAATTGTGTTTACATGGCAAGAACGCATGCATGATGATGATGAAGAAAGAGGTGCAACAGACCCGCTACATGTAGGTTCTTCGAAAATGCAGACTATTAAAATTCTTCCTCATGCCCCTTTCATGAGCACAATTGGACTTGCTAGAGTTCGTGATTCGCTCATGGATCCCGACAGAGGGTAAATTTATCATTCGGGGTCAGGAAGTTGAGTTCAACACGATTGACATATATTTCCTCACTGGCTTATCTTACACAGGGGAGAGACCCTCCATGGGCAGTGTGTGGGTCCTCGAGGAGTCTCTTGATATTTTTATTACACGAGCGTGCCTAGGGGCATGCAAGTCACCCACCAGTGGGAAACTATAGATCCCAGCAGTGGAGGACTTGTCACTGCACATTTTATTGTTTATAATCATGAGAGCAGTAGGTTCTCAGGCTCAGCATTAAGCAACTAAAACCCAACTGCGGTTGGCTTGAGATTGCCTTAACCTAACCATGTATGACTGGGGCGAGGCAATGTCTTTGAATATGAAGAGACAACTGACCAAGTGCTAGCGAGGAGAGACCAAACAGTTTGGATACAAGTCCATCCTATTACTACTCATGCTAGAGCAGGTACCAATACTTCAACTACAAGATATGGAAGTCTCGTTGCTGAGACCATGACAGACCAGGATTACTAGGTGGGCGTTGGTGATGCCACAAGGAGGTGGAGGCTAGCTAGTATCATTGGTTCCTATCTATATGGAGTGGTTGCATCACCAGCAAGTATTTGTTGAGGAATGGCCCTATGTAGGTACAGACTTCAGAGGAGATCCAAACATGCTGCTCCCACCCAAAGAGCAGTGGGACGAGAGAGGTAACACACCTGGTTAACCACTATACTTTTTATATTTCAGTTTTTATTTTCTGTTGTTTTTGGATTCTAAATGTATATGCCTTAACAATTATGTTCATTTTTTCAGATGTCGGACCTGAGAGACCAGTGCATCTTGCCCCGGTCATCACAGAAGTCCCTCGCGGGTTCACAACGATCAGAAATTTTACACATACCAAAATCGGCATCGTCGCAGGAAACATGAGTACCCCTGTGACCATCCGTAAAATAGTGAACTATGAAAGTGGGCCATCACAGCTATTTTAGAAACAACTGTGACAGTGCAGCAAACATAAAAGTTTCATTTTTTACACCATTTTAGACTATAAAAACTCCTCAAATAAGTTCTAATCAATTAGCATTTGCATACGGAAGGTGTAAAATGGCGTTTGCATGGAAAGAACACATGCATGACACCGATGATGAAAGAGGTGCGACAGACCCGCAACGCATGCAGGTTCTTCAGAACTACAGACTATTGAAATTCTGCCTCACACCCCTTTCACGAGCGCAATTAGACTTGCTAGAGTTCATGATTCGCTCATGGAATCTGACAGAGGGTAAGTTTATCATTCGGGGTCAGGAGGTTGAGTTCGATGCGACTGACATATATTTCCTCACTAGATTATCTTACCAAGGAGAGATACCCCGCATGGGCGATGTGTAGGTCCTTAGAGAGTCTCTTGATATGTTGATTGCATGAGCATTCCCGGGGGCACGCAAGTCACCCACCAGTGGGAAACTATAGATCCCAACATTGGAGGAGTTGTCACTGTGCGTTTTATTGTTTACGATCATGAGAGTAGCAGGCTCTCAGGCTCAGCATGAGGTGACTAAAACCCAACTGTGATTGGCTTTATATTGCTTTAACCCGACCACATATGACTGGGCCAAGGTAGTGTCTTTGAATATGAAGAGACAGTTAACCAAGTGCTAGTGAGGAGAGACCAAATAGTTTGGATATGTGTCCATCCTCGTACCGCTCATGCTAGAGTGGGTACCAATACTTTAGCTGCAGGATATGCAAGTCCCGTTGCCAGGCCCGTGACAGACTAGGATTACTAGGTGGGCCCTAATGATGCCACGAGGAGGTGGTGACCGGCTAGTATCATGCGGTCCTGTCTACATGGAGTGGTTGCATCACCAGCACATATTTTTTTAGGACTAGCCCTATACAGGTATAGACTTCAGAGGAGATCCAAACATGCTGCTCTCACCCGGAGAGCAGTGGGATGAGAGAGGTAACACGCTTGGTTAACCACTATACTTTTTATATTTCAGTTTTTATTTTATGTTTTTTTTGGATTTTAAATGTATATGCCTTATATGCCTTAACAATTATGTTCATTTTTGCAGACGTTAGACCTAAGAGACTAGTGGTTCTTGCTCCTACGACGCAAAGGGAGGAAAATAGAGAGCTTGCCCTACCACCCCCAGGTGGTGACGTAGAGGAGGAGATAGCCCAGAACCTAGAGGGCTTGACTCAGGGGATCCTGGACTATAGAGGGTTTGAAGAGATCCCGCGACAATATCAGCAACACACTGCAGGTGTGTCACCTAGGGCCCATAGACTACTCAGACGAGTAGTTCATGCAGTGGTCTACTAAAGAGAGTAGAACCCACCACAGTAGTCACCTAGGTTTCATTTTCCATTGTTTTGAGAGACATGTGTATTAAATTGTACCTGAACATGTACATTATTTTTTGACATACATATTATTTTTTGAGGGCCTCGGTGCGCCACACGATATATATCGATTTATGTTTTATGGTTTCTGTTTGTTATGTATGAAATTTTGTCCATGATTTATGATTTTGCAAATGTCCACTTAATATATAATTTACTAATATATCAATTAATATTCATAACACCTACATCAAAGACAAATAACACAATAAACAAGAAATCATCCAATGCACCAAACCATAAGAGGTATAACAGCACATGGGTTCATTTTTATGAAATCTTGAACCATGGAGAACTATGCTTGAATAAGATTAACATGCCCCCGATAGAATAATCGAATCGAGGTACATGCCCCCCAAGCTTCATTGCATTCAACAAAGTGGATGTAATGAAGCTTGAAATGATGAGACCTCAAACACAAACTCGATTGACAAAGGGGAGAATTGTTTCATTTTTTAGTGAGGTTGACACAAGATCAGGAACCTTCCTCAAATGGCTTGGGTCATTTTTTAACGAGGTCGACACAAAATGAGAATTACCCTTGGGTCCGTGTTTCATAGTTTAATGAGGTTGACACAAGATTAGAATTATCCTCGAACACCTTGTTTCATTGTTTAAATAGGTCAACATAAGATCAGAACTATCCTTGGATTCTTGTTCATGGGCCATACGAAAACATGACTCCCAAGAGATCTTCACTAGATGGAAGAAACACACTCTGGGAGAGATACATGTCATTGGGCACCAACGACAGATCAGGTTCCAATGCCCCTAGCACATGATGTACGAGACCATCTGCATGATGATTAACTGATGCGGAGGTGGAATGGGTAGCCACATAATTGAGCTATGGCAGAGAAGGCACAGCTTGCGGACAAGAATCGGGAGGGGATGATGGTGGCGTAGGAGGCACTGGGGGACTAATGAACGACAATTGATCTATAGTCACCATTCTTCTATCGTACAAAAAAAAACCACATGGAAAAGTGAAGAAACAAGAGCCCCCATGGCATAAATATAATCATGGCCAAGGAGATGACTGAAATCTAAAGCACCTTGGACAACCATCATGTCTATATAGATGGTTTTCCCTCCCAAAGTAACAGGGAACTTTGGAAGGATCCCTAAAGGTTGACAAGTTCCTCCATCCAAAGCCAACAAATTCTAACTGATAGGCACAAGCTGTGGGGAACCCAAAGCTTTCCAAGTAGTGGAAGGCATGAGGCTAATAGATGCACCTTCATCCAAGAGAGTGCCAGGCACTGCCTTATTATAGGCATGTACAATAATTTGGAAAGGCACATAGGATGGAAGGCAGAATGCAGTCAAGTGACTCTAGTCAAAGGAAACAACCGAACTACTTGGTGGGGGCATCACATGATCGCCCCCATGTGCTATAGGAACCAAAGAAGGACTCTCGTGATCGACTAGGATATCAGGGACATTCTCGAACTCAGGAGAATCTGACAAGATGAGAAGAACATGAGCAATGTGATCATGCTACTCTTTGGGAATAGAGTGAACAACTGGTGGTGGACCCAAGTCATCACTCTTTCCGACCAATGGTTGGTCAGGAATAGGTTGAGCATATCCAGGCTTGGGAAGAGGAGGTGAAGAAGCTATAAGACTTTCCAAAATAGTGGAAGCTTTATCCATGAGTAGACAAAGGTGAAGGAGATGGTGACCTTCACACAGTCTACAGGGGAATCGAATCTTCTCTTTCTTCTTACCACTGCCAATTAAGGATTGAACATTGACATCAGTGTCATAGGATGATGAGGGATGAGCCAGATCATGAGGCCATGCTTCTAAGATCCTAGGAATACCAGGACAATTAAGAAGAAGATGGTCACCCTTTCACAATTTACAAGGAAACTTAACCTTCCATGAAGGATCAGAAGGTGCCTTGACCTGAGATGTACTCGGAGTGATAGCTGCATGGGCAACCTCTCGCTTATCCAACTTCTTCTTCTTCTTCTTCATCTTCCTATTCTTCTTCTTAGCCTCCTAGTTACTGGATGGGGAACTTTCACCAGGCGAAGTAGGAGAGACTTAGATTGGTACAAAGTCCCTAACTTTTCCCACAAGGCCTTCATCGTCGCTTCCCTTGATACATTCAGCAATACTGAATCTGAGACACACAATTGTATTGTGCTCTTTGCCTTTCGATCTAACTTCTTCCATTCTTCATCAGACACTCCCGTTGGTTTAGTACCTAGATCTACTGCAATCCACTAATCTTTATCCACCAACAAATCCTCCATATTGCGTTTCCATAACTCAAAAATCTAACCATTAAATTTCTCGATCTCTATCTTTCCACTGCTCGCCATCTTCTTTCACCACCAGAATCTATCCCACAGATCTTCCACTGAATAGGGTCTACCACAGGCTCGAGCGAAACCCCTTGAAGCCAAAACAGCTCTGATACCAAATGTAGGTTTTAAGCCCATACAAAAATTACCTGCATACGAATTCTATACACTTAGAAGTAGGTGGTAAGAAAATTCTCCACACAAAAGAAGGTTTTGTTATAGGAAATTGGATGTATTGATCCCTCAGATTCTAACCTATTAGTTTTTAACCATGGGAACCATACACCTTGACTTCCAACTCAATTATCTTTCATGATCCAATTTTTTGTTCATGGTAAGAAAATTCATCATTCATTATGGACAAGGAAGCCTCAACTTATATTATGTCCATGTCTTGTTGGAAGGGCATTGGTTCTCCCCAATTAAGTCAATCACTGACCACTCTGAAGGGTTTTGATGGAAGAAGCTATAAACCTTGTGGCATTTTGTATTCCATACACTTAGAAGTAGGTGGCAAGACCACATCAGTAGAAGTCGAAGTTATCGACGAACAACTAGACTATAATCTTAAACTCGGTCGTATGTGGGTCTATGCTATAGCTGCTATTGTTTCGACATATTTTAGAATGATCCTTTTTCCTCATAAAGGTGGTATAGTGGCCATTGATCAGCTCACTTTCTTTGCCATTGATTCTTTAGTTACTGGAAGCATCCCTCTCATGGGCGAAACCTCTCACCTGTATAAGCATCTCAGGGTTGGACTGCTTAAGGATTCCTCTCTCATGGGAACATTTTCACTTCCTCCTCCTTCACTTCCTAATAAATTTATTTTGGTTGCATATATCAACATGATATATTTTAGTAATACTCTGGATGATCCTTACATAGTATCACATGAATCTAATCTTGAAACTTTTGGCAACTGCATGCCACTCAGTCCCATTGAGCTCACCTATGAAGCCATTTATTCTACCTATGCGATGAATTCTACGCTATTTTCATCAATTAATTGGGTTTATTGTTCCTTAGATCACAACACATCCTCTAATTCTTTCTCTCATATATTTCCTACTATTGAGAGCATCATGGAGATCATGGTATCAGATAATGTGTCGTGGGATGATCATCATCATCATTCTCTTATCCAGATTCCCTCGAGGATAATCTTACTAAGATATATCAACCCAATATCGTTAAGTTGTCTACGTAGAATTCTATATCCATCCATGGTTTTTATTCTAAGAAGAACTTGTCAAACATTGAAGAGACTATCTCTCTCGACACTTCGATAACCCGACATTGTCGAGAATCTACCTATTAGCATGTCTTACTCTCCTGATGAGATCAAGACTTATAAAGCCCTATTCCAAAAGTTTTGAGATTTTTTCTCCTGGTCTTATGAAGAAATGTCAGGCATCGATCTGAACATTACTGTGCATGAAATTAATATGTACCCTAAAGCTAAACTAGTGTAGCAGCACCTTCATCTGGTCCATCCTAATAAGGTTGCCACTATTAAAGCCGAAGTTGAAAAATTTCTACGTGATGGTTTCATGTATTCAGTCCCTTTAACTAATTGGGTGTCTAACATTATTCCTGTGATGAAGAAATGGGGAACAATTCATGTGCGTGTCAATTATCAGGGCATAAATTGTGCTTGTCTGAACACAATTATCCCACCCTATTCATTGACCAAATTGTTGATGATTGTTCCAACTTTGAGATATTTTCGTTTATGGATGGTTTCTTCAGTTATAATCAAATCAACATTCTCCCAGCAGACCCACATAAAACCGTGTTCATTTGTCCCTAGGGTAGATTTGTGTATCAGAAGCTCCCTTTCATATTGAAGAATGTTGGGGCTATGTTTCAAATAGAAATGAATTATTCATTCCATGACATCAAACATATCCTGCAACCATATTTGGATGATTTTCTTGCTCATTCAAAACATCATGTTGATCACCCGATGCATATTAGGGCCATATTTTTATGATCTAGACATTATAACATTCGATTCAATCAACACAAGTGTGTTTTTTGTGTACTTTTTGGTTCACTTCTCCGTTTTGTTGTATCTTTGTTTAAACTACAGGAGATTGTCGATCTTCCTACTCCTTCTTCCCTTCTTTAGCTTCCATGACTCTAAGGGAAAGATAACTTTCTTCGGAGGCTTGTTCCTAACTACGCCAAAACGACCAAAGGATTTACCCCCTTGTTAAAGAAAGGGGTTCCCATCCATTGAGACAATTCTACTCAAAAGGAATTTGATGCCTTCAAAGATGTATTGATTTAGGCATCCTTGTTATATCCCCTAGATTGCCAACATGATTATTTCATGTACCTAACCACTGCAGTTACTACCATTGTTATGTTATTAGTCTAGGAGGATGATGTAGGAATTAGTCATCATATTTCTTACTTGATTTAGAATCTCAATGATAATGAAGTCAAGTATATCATGCTGAAAATTTAGCTTTGGCAGTTGTCCAAGCTACTGAAAGATTTCATCATTACATACTTCTCCACAAAACTAAGTTGCTTCGAAATGCAAGCCCATGATGTACATATTATTGCAACAATTATTGGGGGGGAAGTACTCCAAGTGGATTTTCATCCTACATGAGTTCGATTTGTAATTCATCAAATCCAAGTCAAAGAAATCCTTAGGTTTTGCTGAGCTAATTTGCAACCTTCCCACTATTGAAACCGAGACAATGTCTGGTGATTCTATTCTAGATGAATTATTGTTCCTGATATTGCTAAATGACCCATGGTATCGAGACATTATCATATATCTCCAAACCTAGACTTTCTGGTCTGATACCTCTCGCTCTGACCAGTGACGTATCTGATATTAGGCCAAAAATTACAATATAATCGGTGACACCCTTTATCATTGTGGTATTGATATGTTATTTCAAAGGTGCCTCACTCATGATGAGGCTGAGAAATTCTCAAATGAATGTCATTCTGTGGCATGTGATAGTCATATGTCAGGCTATACCACCGTAGAGAAGATCCTATGTGATGGTTAGTTTTGGCCTACCATATTGTGGGACTGCATCCTTTTTGTCCAAAAGTTTAATGCATGTCATATATACGATCGTAAGACCTATGCTCCACCCCTCCTTTGCATCTTGTTATCACTGATGGACTGTTTGTGAAATGAGGCATTGATTTCATGAAATGTAAGCCTCACTCAGGTGGGGGGCATGGCTATATCATTGTATGATCCAGATTTCAAAAGGAATGCAACAAATTACAGAGATAACCATAAAAACAGAGATGCGGTGGAAATAATACTTCATGTCATTAATGTAAAATACTGAAATATGCTTACAAACAACAATGGAAGTAATCCAGCTAGGGAGATGGTAGCTTATTTTTGAGAAGCGATGTGGCAGCTACAAGCCTCTGAACTGTGTTACGATGAGGCTAGAAGGCCTATTTATTGTTGAGAAATAATGGAAAACCCTAAACATCCAAAAACCTAACCCTAGAAGATGAAACACCAAACTATGGGCCCTATTTTGGGTAAATTTGTACATCAACATCCTGAGGTTGTAACTTTGGCACCCGATCTCCGTTTGATGTGTAGAATAGCTCATTAGAAATATCTATCCCATTTTTCCCAAAAAAATGTCGTTTACAGCCTCAAAACGGCTCCAGAAGTTCAGGGCCCGAAAAATTGCTAAAAATAGTAAAATTGTGCTCTAATTAAGGAAACTGAAAAGCTAAAAGAGATAGTTGTAGGGGTCCAAGTGGGATAGGTGGGTGGCCACCAACTTCCACCTAGATCATTCATCCCCCCTGTTAGGAAGCAATGCTCCCCATTGCATTGAGTTCCTCCATTTGCTGAACTTGGTCCCTAGTGAGTTGTTCTACAATCTCTGATGTGTCTAGTAATGGTGGGAAGCATGGTCAAGGTCGGTACACATTGAACACTTGGTGCATACGAAGGAGTGGAGGAATTCTATGCTCCAAAGCATTGTTTCCTATAACCTTGGGAATGCTGTAAGGACCATGTCAAAGTGGTCTGAGCTTCTAATGGGCTCTTGTAAGGCGTTCTTTCTACACATGTAGCCAAACTTTGTCGCTCACTTGAAACTTGTGTGGTGGAAGTGTGGGTGAGGAGAAGCTATTCCTGTGTTATTTCATGACCGTATCCCTCTGTTGCTACTGCTGTGTGGAGGAACCATTCGCAGGCATCATGGATGTGGTGACGATCTTCCCCTTACTTTTGGAGCGAACCAGACAGAAAATAAATTTCCTAGTCTGTGAGATGAGCTTGTTGCCTTTCTTAGATGTGATCAAAGAGGCAGCAGTAGGTGGGGCTACCTCCGGTATCCTGTATAATGAATTACCCAAAGAAATAATAACGGTGTGAGGCCTTGACTTATACACAAGATGTGAACACTTGCAGCGGTGAACACTTCACCCACATTTGTGAGTGGAAAAGACACTCCCCTTCCTCTAGATATTTGGGCTCATTCTTCTGGATCTTGGCAATGGAAATAGTGACGTTAGGCTCCATATCAATGATATAATTCCTTTTGCCATTCCCCTTATCAGGTTCTAAGTCAGGGTCGGAACATGCATCTAATTTTGAAGCCTTCAACTCGGCCACCAACAACTGCTTGGTCCGACACTCAATTGTGTTGTGAGTGGGGCTCTTATGGAACTCACACCACTTTCTTATGTCCTTCTTCAGCTTTGTGGTGTTGTTCTTTTCTTGTCGCTTTGACGGGTTTTCTTGGTTGCTGTCTTGGCTTTGTCCTTGGTTCTGCAATTTGGGGAAGCCTTTCCATTGCTTCAGATTTGCAGATCCAAAATCTCGTTTCTTTTGTTTGAACTTCTGCTCAATTTTGACAGCATATCGGTATGTCGTGCCAAGCGAGGAGATGTTCAGGAACTCCATCTCTTCCTAGATGTATCTATGTAGGTAGCCGTAGTATTTTATTACTAAATGTAGCTCAGAGTCCTTGATACTCAACTGTGTGCGAAGGGTATGAAAAATTTTTGTGAACTCCTGCACATCTTGGTCCCTTCCCTGTTGCAGTGTGGTCCACTTTATGTATATGTCCTCATAGCTTTTGACAGGGTAGTACTAATCCTTGATGGCATCTGGGAATGGATTCCAAGTGGGCGTGGTTGAAACTAGTGAGCCCGTAATTTCATCCTTCTGCTCGTAGTAGGTTTCCCACCAATCCTTGATGTGGGGGGTTGCTTTGAGAAGAGCGAAAACAATCGTTTCCCGACTCGAAAATTCATGAACAGAAAAATACCCTTCTAGTAGATTTAACCATTTATGTATGGCATTTGTGTATATCTAACCCTTGAAGATGGGGATTTTAAAATTAAATTGTACCTTAAAGGGTGTGGCGTTTCCAGAGTAGCTGTTGGAAGCCGATGTGTTGCCCCTCGGTAGCCGCTGAAGGATCTGGGCAAAGTTGTCCATCATCACATTCCTTTGTCACTCGAGGACTTCTTTGAGCAAGACTTTGATAGGATCTCCCACCCCCTCGTCTTTATTTTCATCTGCCATGGAAGGCCGTCAGGATTTGTGAGGTTGGTCTTGCAAAGGTTCGACCAATTCAAGCCCTAACTCCTTATATCCTGACCTCGTTGGGGACATGCAAAGAAAAACAGAGAAAAAGTAGACTGCTCTGATACCACTGATCTGGATTTAAATAGGAATACAACAAATTATAGAGATAACCATAAACACAGAGATGCAGTGGAAATAATACTTCATTTCATTAATGTAAAATACTGAAATATGCTTACAAACAACAATGGAAATAAACCAGCTAGGGCGATGGTAGCTTATCTCTGAGAAGAGATGTGGTGGCTACATGCCTCTGAACTATGTTACAATGAGGCTCAAAGGCCTATTTATTGTTGAGAAACAATGGAAAACCCTAAACATCCAAAAACCTAATCCTAGAAGATGGAACGCCAAACCGTGGGCCCGTTTTGGGTAAATTGGTACATCAACTTCCCGAGGTCGTAACTTTGGCACCCGATCTCTGTTTGATGTGTACAATAGCTCATTAGAAATATTTATCTGATAACTATAACTTTGGGAAGAGATATAACTATCCCATATTTCCCAAAAAACGTCGTTTAGGGCCTCAAAACAGTTTTGGAAGTTTAGGAACCAAAAAACTGCTAAAAATAGTAAATTGTGCTACAATCAATGAAACTGAAAAGCTGAAAGAGATAGTTGTGGGGGTCCAAGTGGGATAGGTGGGTGTCCACCAACTTCCACCTGGATCATTGTAGGGGTTGACTATTTTACTAAGTGGACCAAGGCGATGCCTACATATAATAATACCAATGAAACAATACTTCAACGCATGATAGTGGTCTATAAATTAGATGAGCCTCTTATCCTTTATGTGGCTTTGTGATGATATCGAACCTTTGTTAGGACAATTACTAGGTTCACACCATCCCAATTGGTTTATGGTTTGGAGGCAATCCTTCCAATTAAATGAGAAATTTTGTCTCTCAATCTTGTTGTCGAAATCATCCCTGCCACTTCCATGGAAGAGCATTGTCTCTTACATCTGATGCACTTCGATGAGACTTGGTGTGATGGCTAATGAAGCCCATATGAAATGTATCAAGGCATGACATGACAAGAGTGTCAAGACTCGTGTCTTCTTGGAGGGAGACCTTGTTTTGTTAGATGATTAAGAGTCTACTATATTATGATCAAGGAATTTTGAGCCAATGTGGATATGTCCATAAATTTTTAAATGTGTTTTTACTAAAGGGGCCAATGAGCTTGTTGATTTCGATGGAGTTCCCTTGGGACAACCTAGATATGGGTTGTACCTTAATAAATACTATGCTTGAGTTTTGTGTAGTGCAGTATGTACATGTTGTATATAGGTGTGTTGAGTGCGTTTTTAGTTTGTCCTCTTTGGAGTTTCCTACAATTTCTGTTAATTCTGTTTACATATGGTATGCAGATGTCAACATCCCATGTTGGTTATGTTGATGGCTCTATTCACAATACTTAGAACCTTTCTTCCGTAGCATAGGCTATATATTATATGAATGGTGAGTTAGTGAGTTTACAAGGGATTTGTATTGGTCGCTCTACTAATAACATCGATGAGTATAGCGTAGTGATCAAACTATCGTTTGATGCAATTTCCCATGGTATCCACCGTATATTTGTCATACTCGACTCACAACTTGTAGTACTATAGTTGAATAATGTTTATTCAGTTAGGAGTCCAACTATGGTTTTTATGTTCCTGAGGGTTCACCTTATGGAAATATAGTTTGATTTCATCTCATAGCAATATATATATATATATATATATATATATATATATATATATATATATATTATATATATATATATATCTATATATCTAGATATAATATATATATCTATATATCTATATATATATAATATATATTATATATATATATATATATAATATATATATATATATATATATATATATTATATTTATGTATATATATATATATGTATGTATATATATATATATATGTATATATATATATATATATATATATATATATATATATATATATATAATATATATATATATTATATATGTATGTATGTATATAATATATATATAATATATATATATATATATAGTATGTATGTATATATATATATATATGTATGTATATATATATTATATATATTTAGATATATATATATATATATATATATATATATATATTATATATATATATATATATATATATATATATATATTATATAGTTGTTTCTTATGGTTCTATTATCTCTTTCAATGTATGTGATGTGTATTGAATTTAATTTACATGCGTCGTAAATTTCTATCTAAACCATGATTAGCCAATGCATCTATCAATGTGTTTAGATTTCTAGAAATTTGTTCTCGAGACACATATGGCCACATGGCCTAAAATATACATGCAGTCAAAATATGGCTATAAGCCTCCTACTAAACTAATCATAGTGCTCATGGTGGCATGCCACTACATGAACCATCTTACACAGTAGCCAACTGATATGGACAATAACACCAATAGTATTTCACTATAGTATCATAGAAAGTTCATCGACCCTAGTCTCATCTATGCCACGGCTCAACCCCTCCATGTCACAGTCAACCTCTACAAGGGTCTCGGCCACATTGAGATCCTGTAGTACCTCTTGTCCTATTGCAACAACATGCATTAGTGTTGGTGCTTGTTGTGGGTCTCCTGCATGAAGAAGATAAGAAGAGCCCACAGGTCGTACATGTCCAATATCTTCATGTGTACAAATCAATAGTTTAGTCTCAGATACATAAAAAATCACAAAAAAATTGTAAAACTTTAACCTCCAAAAACAATATTTTTTTTTCTTATTTTACTTATGGCACAGCATTTCTCACCATCAAGAATCATGAGCTATGGGTCTCTATGGAAGTCCATCCTTTCATTTGGATTGTCCTTTATCATAATGAGTTGCATGCACAACCATCTGAAGAAGACTAGACTTTGAAAGTCATCAATGATAGGCTTGCATGTCTAGACATGAGATCCACCTACCTCCTCATCCGTGGGACCCTCAGATCCATGGTATAGAGAGAGATATATTTTCATCTAAGCAATTGAATCCGATCTAAGGTGAAAGAAATCAAGATCGAACCATAGTGAAATTTATTTAATCATCCATATATTTCCTTGGTTACCAGCTCCTTCATGTTTACCAGTACTCCCTCACTCTAGTTGATTACTGTTGACTCCAAACACTCTAGAGCATAACGAATATGATAATTATTGGCCACATGTATAGTTTTACTACTGACCAATCTAGAAATGATAACCAAGATCATTCTTAGAGGCAAACAAGCCACATCCTTGATGTCAATTTTCCAATATTTAGTTGGTTGGGATCTCAGTCTAAAGTGTGCACTAATGTAATCCTTGATTATCTCTCAACCCGTCTTAGAACTAGATAAAGAGATGGGGGAACCTTGCCTCAATAGACCTGTCAAGAAGTATATATCTTCTATTTATATTTCAAGAAAATTTGCACCAAGTTTAAATTTGTGTGCCTGAACATCCCCTGCATGGACAATGTACCTCAAAAACTCCATCTATTGCCTCATACTAGGAAGCCAGAAGAATTTCAAGAGCCCATGACCTCTTAAGGCCTGGATAGCGGCAGGATCATTAGTTGCAGTCAAATATTGTTCCTAATTTTTTCTTTCCCTCCATAACAAAACCATTTTGTTCCAATGGACACTTGAAACATTACAAGAAGGATCATTAGGATAAGCTTCATGAAAAAAATTAGATTTTTTTTAGTGAAACAGTCAAAAAGTATTTTGGAATTGCACTGAGTGCACCCCCCTAAGGGAAGACACTTCATTGTAGTTCCCCCTTCAGTGTATTTTCATCTTGTTCAACTCTCTTTTCAACTTGTTGGGAGTGCATTGGACCTAGGGTCTGAAATTAGAGCCTTAGGGCCCTCAAAAACTGAAAAAAATTGTACGATATCACAAATTATATGCTTGAGAAGAAAGAGGAAGGTTATAGCTCCTACCTAGAAGTGATGATGCTCAAAATGATCCACTGGATTGGTCGCAATTAGCTGCAGAATATTTGGGGGAAAAACACTCAAAACTCAGTCCCCAAGACGTAAAATATGAAATGATAAAAATGAATTAACTTTTGCCTATTTTATGGTCATTTTAATCATTATTTTATTAATATTTTAACATTTTGACCTAAATGTGATTCAATTTTTTCATGAAAGATGTATTTTTAATCTTTTAGTGGTATTTTGAGAAGGCCAACAACTGCTTAATGGATTTGATGATGTCTAAATTAAAACAGATCATTTTGATAGCAAAGCATACTTTTATCACTTTTTCGAGCTCTGTAAACTTATGAAAAAGGAACCCCTCGAATCCTCTTTCAACTCCTTTCATACTCCCAAAATGATAAAATATTGTCAACCACTTGTCTTTTCAAAATCATTAAATTAAATGAAAATATTTCTACTCAGTATAAGTATAACCCTTTTTTAGACTAAGCTAGACTATCTACAAGAAAGGAATACCTTAGTCGAACATGGATAAGAGGTTCTCTTGAGTATTTCTTTAGCCTTTTTAGACTCAAGAGACTATATATGAAAATGAACCTTTGGAATTTTCTTTTTTTGCCTCTTTTTAAAACTCTCTAAACATGAAAAAGATGTTGAGTTTCACCTTCATTGGACTTAGAAAAGAATCAAACAACGATGGACTCATCAAACATGACAAGAACAAACTACTCCTTCTCAAGATTTGTTAAATATACCCAGAGGGATCCATTTGAAGGATGAACTTATAGATCAAGCATATGTTATCCTCAAGCTTGTTAAAAAATAAAGAGGCACTGACTAGAAATGGTTGGGGAAATTTCGAAAATGGGATATTCCACCTATTGTGGCAGTGGGTTGCTCTTGAAAATTACACTCTTCCACTTTGTCTCTGTGGTTGTTGGTTTGGGAAATTTGCTTGTCTTTTGGCTCATCACACCATTTCAAAGCCTTGTTTTTTGATTTTGGGTCAATACTGCCAACTTCATTCAATGTCACTGATTTTTTCAAGAGAATTCATTCAGTTGATATTTGCTACGATACTCTTAAGCCTTCATTCCATGTCTTCCATTCTTAAACTAGTTCCACATCAATGTCATTTTGTCCCAAATCATGATACTCATTTCATGTCATTGATGAGGGATACTGTTACATAACATTTTGTCATTATCCCTATATTCCCCATTCTTTGATCTTGGAGGACCTCTATAGTGAACCCTGCATGATTTCCCTTCATGAATAAACTCCCATTGTGTCCCTCTTCATGAGTAGAACAATTCCCTTTTGCACCATTTCCCAAAAATCCTCTATTTTTCCCAGTCTAGAAGACCGACTCTAATGACCCTTGTCCTCATCATGCCGATATGCAGGGATTAACATTTTCCCTAACACCGACGGGAGCGACTGAGCTTTTCTTCAGTTGTGCTGATCCACTTTTCGATTTTTTTTTAAATAAGGAGCTCAAGCCTCCAGCTCTAGAAGTTTTGTAACGAAAGCCTAGTAAATGGTTGAGCCGGATGGAGTCGAGGATGTCAGCTTGGGCTCCTTTCCCCTATAAGGATTGAACTACCTCAATAGATAAGACCTTCTCCCATGAGAAGAGGAACCATCTCCCATCCATTCTTTCTATATAAACCTCCCTTTCTGCCAAGCACAAGCTAGTGTTAATGTTGGTGTGCTAGTGCTAAATAAGTCTGGAGTAAACAAAAAGTTATTCATAGTTTTAGTTCTCTAGTTGTGTGTGAGGGAGAAGTATGAATTTGATTTAGTGTGAAGCCTAAAGGGAAGAGCCTTAAAACTATTATTGTTGAGGTCATCATGGAATGCTAACGGAAGTGTGTGGGAACCTGGTTTTTTCGGAGGAGAACAACAATGTCAAGACAATGGTTTTAATCTCCTCTTGATTTAATATATATGCAACTATCAATTCATTTCCTACATAATTGTTGGGTTGTGTTATATTCTTTCCATGACTAGCCCACATAGTTAACCGGGGGGTTAGAAGGGGGGTGGAGCCCCTCTTTCATTGCACCGATTGTGTAGCAGGGGGAGTCACAGGGGGTTTGAGGGGTGTAGGTAACCCCACTCTATGGGGTCCAGGGCAGTTCCCCAGAAAATTTTGGTTTTGGAATGTATATTAGGCTAGCCGAACCTACGTATGGTTCTGTGCATGTTTTTTGCACATGGTTTTGAATGCAATGGCTTTTGGTCCATGGTTTTGTAGACGATGGTTTTTAGTCGATGGTATTGGATGCTTTGGCATGTATAAAATATGTATTGTAACATTGAAAGGAACATAATGAAAAATCAAGCTGGTAGTCGTGGTTTTGGGATCCAGGGGAAAATCTCTGTGTATTTGTGTTTTATGTGTTATGCTCTCACATTGTTTATTTTCCATGTTTTAGAATTCATATCCAGGTAATTTGTGTACGGGGTTAAAACCTAAATTTGGTATCATAGCTGTTTTGGCTTCAAGGGGATGCCTTTGTTGTTGAGGGGTTTCACTTGGGCCTGTGGTAGACCCTGTTTAGTGGGAGATCTACAGGATCGATTCTAGTGGTGAAAGAACATGGCGAGCAGTGGAAAGATAGAGATTGAGAAATTTAATGGTCAGAGTTTTGAGTTATGGAAACTCAAGATGGATAAAGATCAGTGGATCACGATAGATCCAGGTATCAAGCCAACAGGAGTGTACGATGAATAATGGAAGAAGTTGGATCACAAGGCAAAGAGCACAATACGATTGTGTGTCTCAGATTCAGTATTGCTGAATGTATCAGGGGAAGCTACGACGAAGGCTTTGTGGGACAAGTTAGGGACTTTATACCAATCTAAGTCTCTGGTGAATAAGTTGTTCCTATGGAAAAAGTTGTATAACTTGAGGATGAAAGATGGAGACTCGGTAACAAAGACTTTGAACAATTTAATACTGTGTTAAGTTAGTTATCATCTGTTGATATTAAAATTTCAGATGAAGATAAGTGCATCAGTTTGTTGTGTTCTCTACCAGATACATGTGATAGTATGCTTATTGCAATAGGTAGCAATGAAAATACCTTGCAGTTTGATGAAATAGTCTCATCCTTGCTGACGGAGGAAATGAGATGGAAAAATATGTAGAGTGAGAATGGTGATGCCTTGTTTTTACGAGGATGGTCCCAGAACATAAACAAAAATAAGTCATTGAGTGGGAGGTCTAAATCTAGAGGGAGATCTAAATCTCTAGAAAAATCTGTAAAGGTGGTGTGCTAGAAATGCAAAAAGGAAGGGCACTACAAAAGGGATTGTAAATCTAAAGCTCTTGATAAAGGAAAGGGATCTGATGATGCTCCTTCCGCAGAGGTGAAAACCACCTCAGATAAAGGTGGGGATGTGTACTTGGCTTCTTCAAGTACACATGTAGATCACGAGGCATGGTTGATTGACTCAGGTGCATCATTTCACTTCACTCCCCATAGAGAGTGGTTCTGTGAGTATGAGAAATATGATTGTGATGATTTCTTATTGGGGGATGACAAGAAAGCTAGAATTGTTGGTCATGGAAAAGTAAAGTTGAAGTTCCAAGGTGGAAGGGCTAGAACACTTCCAAGTGTTCTACATATTCTTGCATTAGCAAAAAATCTGATTTCTGTAAGCAAGTCGGATGACGCAGGTGTAAAAACAGTGTTCGTGAAAGATACCTACAAGATGGTTTGGGGGGCACTGATATTGATGCAGGAAGTTCGAATTGGAACTCTGTACAAGATGCAAGGTAGCACTGTTGTTGATGGGTGCAACAGTTTTGCGGTTCCTTAAAGTGGAGCAGAAAATCTAGTGGTCTCTGGAGAGAAGACCATGCTATGGCATCAAAGGCTTGGACATATTGGAGAGAAGGGCCTTCGAATACTTCATGGTAAAGGTATGGTAGAAGGTATGAGTAATAATTCTCTAGATTTTGATTTAAGTGAAAATTGTGTATATGGGAAGCAAAATTGGGTGAGTTTCCCCTCTGGAGGTAAGAGGGTGAAACAAATATTAGAGTTTGTGCACTGTGATGTGTCTGGATCTGTGAAGGTTCCATCACTAGGTAAGCTTGTGTACTAAGTATCCTTTATAGATGACTTCTCAAGGAATACATGGATATATTTCCTTAAGAAAAAATCTGAAGTCTTTGACAAGTTTAAAGAATTTAAGGCTCGGTGGAAAACCAGACAGAGAAGAAGATAAAGGTGTTGAAAATAGATAACGGTGGAGAGTTTTGGAGTAAGGAATTTTAAGAATTCTGTAAGAAGTGTGGTATAGCATGGCAAAAGACTACTCCATACACACCTGAGAAAAATGGAGTTGTAGAAAGAATGAAAAGACGTCGATGGAAAGGGTAAGAAGCATGCTCAGTGGTGCCAAGTTAGGATAAGAATTCTGGGTAGAGATGGTGGAGATAGCATGTTACCTGGTCAACAAATCACCTTCATCAACGTTGGAGGATAAGACTCCACAAGAGGTATGGATTAGTAAGAAATGCTCTCTTTCACATCTGAGGGTGTTTGGATGTGATGTATATGTACATGTTCCAAAGGAGAAACGAACCAAGCTAGATAGTAAATTTGAAAAGTGCATCTCTATTGGGTATAAGGATGGTTTAAAGGGTTATAAGCTTTGGAACCAGTAAAAAGGAAGGTTATGTATAGCCAAGATGTGGTGTTCAGAGAGGTAAAAGATGTTATTAAACGTGAAGTCCAACCAAAGGAACGTGAGAAGATATAGTTTGAGCTAAAGGAGGAAGAATCAGACTCTACAACAATGGAGGAATCAGAAGATGAAGAGCCACAAACTCCAAGTGTGAGAAGACCAGTTCGAGAAAGAAGGCAGCCAAAAAGGTATAGTCCATCTTCTTTTTGTTCAAATTTTGTTTTTTCTATTGCTGATGATGATCCCAAAACTGTCAACGAAGCAGTCCATGGTTGACGAAATGGAATATTTGAACAAAAATGAGGCTTGGGATCTAGTGGAGTTGCCAGTTGGAAGGAAACCCATTGGCAGCAAATGGGTGTTCAAGAAGAAGACAAATGTAGAAGGAAAGGTGGAGAAATACAAAGCTCAGTT
>APFE031560854.1:270863-303818 GCA_000404065.3 Pinus taeda | reverse complement strand
TGTGGGTGAAAACCACCTGCTGCAATATGTCTCTATCTTCTTTCAATTAGAAACTTCTTTTACAATGATTTGGTATTGGTGCAGTCCTTTACCAGTACGCAGGCTGGAACCTGCAGAGAGCTACAACTCTCTCTCGTTTTCCAGTCTCTCCTGGGGAAGGGAGCTACAACCCCCTTAGCTCTTGCACTAACCAAGCTACTAGTACGTAGGTGCTGGCCTGCAGAAGGCTAAAACCTTCTCTTTCTTCTAGCGACCACGTTTCATAAATTTTTCAGATTGGATCCATGAACATCAATCAATCATCAAGAATTTCTGCATCAAACAATATCCTTTTCACCAATTAGCACTGAATCAAGTAGACACTTCTCTGACAGTTGTATCCAAATCACAGTAACTGTAACCACACACCAAATCTAAACCCAAAACAAAAAAAAAAAAATACTATCATTCAAGCTTAAAGATTAAGACCCGTCAATAGAACTTATCCTTCTCCTTGCACTCAGGTTCCTTCTTTATTCAGATCCAGATCTGCAACATAACCCAATCACAGTATTCTAGATCTAGCACTTTATCAGATATTCAATAACAATTCAGATGATACTTTGCCAAATGATCTCCTTCACCTTTTATAGTCTTAGGCCTTTCACAATACCACGGTCCAAAACCATAATAACACAATACCATGAACCCAATACTTGGGATCAACACTTTTGGATGCAATAACATGGACCAAAACCATAGGATCAAAAAACTGTCGGACCAATACCATGAACCAACCATGAAAGTGCGTGAACTTTTCTCCACATGAAATAAACTTTTTCTCCACATAAAAGTGCGTGAAATTTTCTCCACATAAAAGTGCGTGAACTTTTTCCTACATGAAATAAACTTTTCTCTGCATAAAAGTGCGTGAACTTTTCTCCACATGAAATAAACTTTTCTCCGCATAAAAGTAGTGCGTGAACTTTTCTCCACATGAAATAAACTTTTATCCGCATAAAAGTGCGTGAACTTTTCTCCACATGAAATAAACTTTTCTCCGCATAAAAGTGCATGAACTTTTCTCCACATGAAAATAAACTTTTCTCCGCATAAAAGTGCGTGAAATTTTCTCTACATGAAATAAACTTTTTTTCTTCATGAAAGTGCGTGAACTTTTCTACACTATAATTTATCATCTGATATGAGTGGGTTTCCATCAATTACAACATATGTATCATAATTCCAACAGTCTCGATGTCCTATAAAATCATGTAATGAAGTCCATAGAAATGACCTCCCATTTCCATTCTAGAATCGGAATAAGCTGCAATAGACCAATTGGATTCTTACATGCAACTTTTACCTATTGACAGTCCAACTATATTGCAACAAACTCAACCACCTCTTTCTTCAAGTTCAACTAATAATAGAACTTCTTAACAAATTTCAAAGTATTATGCTATCTTGGGTGGCTTGAATATTTCCTTACATCAAAATCCCTCACGATGAGGTACATAAATCCTATTGTTGAATATCACCAAGCCATCTACAATGAGGTGATACTTCTCATCCTTGTCACCTTCACTATGTTGTTGCAACCTCTACTTCAGCTGTTGATACCTCTTAGCATGATGCCCTACATGCAAGATCTACTCCTAAAAATTTGTCCCATAAGAGCTCACAGCTGAAATATGGTTCACCTACACTCTCCTACTAAGAGAATCTATAACCCTATCCTCCTTTCCCTTCATGTACCTAATCTCAAAGTCAAAATCATTAAGGGTACCCAACCATGTAGCTTTCCTAGAATTCAAATTAGGTTAGTCAAATAGATACCTCAGTCCACTGTGATCACTTATCAGAACAAACCTCCCACCAAGGAGATAATGTCTCCACATCTTCAATGCATGAATGATAGTTTCCAACTCAATATCATGAGTAGAATAGTTCTTCTCATGCTCATTCAACTTCCTGAATTCATATCATACCACCTTCCCTTCTTGCATCGCGACTCCACCAATTCATTCCTTGAAAGCATCTACACAAACCACAAACTCCTTATCAGGATCTGCAATCTTCAAAACTGGAGCATTAACAAGTAAATGCTTCAACTTCTTGAAACTAGTTTCATACTCCTCCGTTCATTCAAACTTCTTCCCTTTCCTCTGTAAGGATGTAAAAGGATAGCCAAATTTTGAGAAGTTCTTAATGAAACTCCTGGAATAACCTACTAGTCCAATGAATGATATGAACTCATCCACATTCCTAGGATTTGGCCACTCCATGATAGCTTTAATCTTTCTCGGATCCACTACTATCCCTTCCTTGGAAACAACATGTCCCAAGTAATGAATCTGAGTCTAAAAGAAACTGCACTTGCTGAGCTTGGCATACAATTGATGCTCCCTCAACAATCTCAACACTGCTGCTAGGTGCTCTGCATGCTCTTCCTCATTCTTAGAATATACCTATATCATCAACAAATACTATCACAAACTTGTCCATGTAAGGATGCCACACATTATTCATCAAACACATGAATGTGCATGGAGCATTAGTAAGACCTAAAGGAACCACCACAAACTCATATTGGCCATAACTTGTGTGAAATGTAGTCTTGTATATGTCTTCTTCTTTGATGTGCACAAGATGATATCCTGATCTCAAATCAATCTTTGAAAACACTACAGATCCCTTTAGTTGATCAAACAAATCATCACTCTGTTGCAATGGGTACTTGTTCTTAACATTCACCTTGTTCAATTTCCTATAATCAATGCACAATCTAAGAGTACCATCCTTCTTATTTACAAACAACAATGGTGCACCCCAAGGCGACACACTAGGCCTATTGTATCCCTTATCAAGCATTTTATTAAGCTGCAACTTTAGTTCCACCAACTCCGAAGTGTTCATCTTGTATCGTTCCTTAGATGTTGGTGATGCTCCTAGTATAAACTCAATGGAGAATTCCACTTCCCTATGAAGCAATAATTCTGGAATCTTAGTAGGAAACACATCTTGAAACTGCTGCAAGAGAGGATACCTCTTCAGCCCTTCATCATCCTCATCCTCTTTCCCTTTATCACTAGAAATATGATTCACTGTAAACAATACACATTCCTTCCTATAGTTGTGCTTTTCCTACATATTTGTAACCATTCACATTGATGTAGGCTTCTTCTTTCCCTACAATACTCTTCTTTCCCCATTAATATCTAGGCACTCAATAGCCTTGTCATAGAAGTATACCCTGGTCCTGTGAATGAGCAGCCAATACATGCCCAAAATCATGCTATATGATCCCAAATGAAGCACATTTAGATGTGCTAATTTAGGCATACCATTAAGCTCAAATTCACAAGATCATGCCTAATGGTGAACTATTCTCTTAGTTCCTGAAGCCAACTACACCAACCAAGATTTTTCATGCACTTTTTTACTCAACCAACACAGATCCAATAGATCAGGACTAATATAGCTATAATTAGATCCTGGATCAATCAAAATAGAAACAACTTTATCACAAAGCTTACCTTCCATCTCGATAATAGATATCTGATGGTCTGCCTGCCTATTATCCACCATTGCATAAATCTGGGGAATGTTCTGTCCTACATCTCCAACGATATGTGCCTCATGAGCACTATAGACTTGAGGCTTGCCACCCTTATGTGATGGATAATCCCTCCTATGATGCTCTCCACCACAAGTCCAACACCTCAAAGGTTTCCTACCATCACCTTTATTCTACTACTCCTTAGGCTGAGACCCTTGTCGACTCTCAACTGCATTGAACTTCATTTGAGGTCCCACAATTTCCTTGTCACCTACATCTTGAGATCTTCCTCACTTCATAGGCCATTTTCCTTTAGTCTTCTCCTCACCTTTCCAATCACACTTGAACTTAGGCTTGTGCTTAGACAACTCATAATAATGCTTCAGCTTTCTGATGACTTGCTCCAATGATCGAGGCTCATCATACTGAATCTGATCTTTGAATGCTAATGGAATTCCACTAATGAACCTTTGGACCTTTGTATTATCATACTTAAGGTAGGTCACATACATCAATAGCTCTAGAAAATTGGTCACTTACTCTTCTTCTATCATGGAACCCATCTTAATCTCATAGAGTTCATTAGCCTTCATGCCATTATATCTCTTAGATAAGTACTTATTCCTGAAGAGTCTTTTAAACTCATGCCAAATCAACTCATATTCTCTAATTCCTCTGACCTGCTAAACATCTTATGACGAGATATTTTCTTTCCCTTTAAGACTGAAGATCATTATCTTGGCTCTCATATTCTCTGAATAATCATGCAATATAAATAAATTCTTCATCCAAAGCAGTTATGCTTCTACGTCTTCTGACTTCTTCAATTCCCCATCAAAATTAGGAGGCTTGTCTTTTCTAAACTCCTATGGAAAGTACCCCCTCTCACTCCTCCTACAAGGATGTTGGCGATAATGACGATGATATCTATCATAATCGGGGATGTAATAAAATTCATGAGTTTTACCCTGCCTTTCAGGTGTATCCAGGGATTTGCCACCTCTCACTATATCATATATGTTCATCATGTATCTCCTCTGAGACCTGCAACCATATTCCTCATTTCTCTTCTCCTCCTAATCTCCATGATTGTTCCCCAGTTGTCCCTGCTTCTACAAATCCATAATGCTCTGAAGAATCACTGCATTGACTTCTACTTGTTTTTCTTGAGCTCTAGCAAGTCTTTCTTGGGCCTCAATCAACCTATTACTATTTGCCTTACAACTTCTAATCTCTTCCCTCAAACTCCTTATTGTATTTGTTAAATCAGGAGAATAATCTCATCCTTGCTGCTCAACTGACCTTTCCCATTCCATTGATTTCACATCAGGCCTATAAGGGGAGTCATATGAATTGTATTCCACCACTCTGCTCTTCATATCTGATATTCTATTTCCTGCAAACATACCATGTCAGATAAACCAAATAGAAGACATAATCAAAATCATAGGTCAATGTATCTCAGGGGAGGCTATTGCATCTACATAGGCTAATATAGATTAGAACGATACAATATCACAAGCATATCAATTCATACATGAATATCATAACCATAATCATAAAAATGCATGCATAACAAACACATAGACAATTGGCATGCATGCATAACAATCACAATTACCCTGAGGTCCAGTGTTGCAACCTCGCTCTGATACCACTTTGTAACCAGGCATCAAAGGAAAGGTTTCAGGGAACAGAACTTCTCTTATACCACTCTGTAACCACCCCATCCTAAATTTACCCGCTTTTATAAGCTCTCCAAGGTAAACATGATCTGAGTGCTACTTGACATGACCCGACCTCCAAGTTCCAGTTATAGAAGTGGTACCTACAAACTGGAACACATACTACCACTACTCGGGGACACTAGATCACTCAGTAGCCTGAAAACCACCCCTGGTGATCAATCCCTGAGTTGGAACTCATTTTTACAAGCTTGGTACCCCAACTGCACCCATATAACATTGTGCATGTGGTTATGAGGCTCCAACCGCACCCATAATCCTACCTGCATGCAATTATAACCCAAATCTTTAGCTCTGTGCATGCGGTGGGCGAGATCTATGCCACTTTTCGAGCGATAACCTTCATACCACTGCCCAGAAGTGCCTAGAACTTTCCAGAATGCAATCAATGATGATAACAAGTCTAAACAATTAATACTAGGGCTAGAACTTTCCCAAAACATGTTAAATACATGATAGACATTTCACCAAACATAGAAGCTATAGGTCATGAATTCATATATTATCATAAAATTTTGAACTACATCAAGGAATTATCAAGAACTTCTAATGCCCTCTCAAGGTAGTTGCAACAACACTTGTTAGCTCATCAATTCATCAATCATTTAATCACTTTTCAAACCATGAACAAGATCCATAGCAAGAGCACATCATATAATCATGCATATAACTAGCATATAACCATAATAGAATCCATAAAAAATCAGCCACAAGATCAGCATAATAACTAGTATAAGTGCTCATCAATCACAATAAGAAAATATCTTATATTAACATACGCAAAACCCAACCAAGTCATGGAATTCCACATACCACCCGACCATAAATTGGGTTGAACCAAGTCTCTCTTTCAGGCAATCATCCTTGTGCCATATTCCAAGCAATAATGTGGGATCATATGGGTTAAACCAAAATATAACCAACCCGGGCTTCCAGAGGCCAAACCACCTCAACCCTCTACCACAGTGATTTCACCTAAACCAATCTAGAGGAATTTTCCTGTCTCCGCCCATTTGTCAAGGGTTCCGGGAGAAAATCCATATCAACCCTTCACCCTTGAGAATTTTCCCGAGACCACCTCAACTACGATCCCAAAGCAAAATCAAATAGAGAACCCACTACATCATGGTTATCTAGGAAATGGCAAGTTAAGGTTGAAACCACTGTCAATCCAGGAAAATCCCATGCCAATGACAACAAAATAACCAAAGAACCACATGCATATATCATGCTCCCAAACATCAGCAAGGAAATCACACATGAAACATGTTACATGCAATGAACTCCAATTGTAGTTGTTGATCCGACTTTCTTTTCTATTGTCCTCAAATTCCTTACTTCTTTTTTTCTTGCTTCTCTCCAAGTCCAAGTAGATTCTAGGATGCTCCAAGAATTCCCTAGTTGTGCAAGAGTGTAAGAGTATGGAAGAAGGGATCCAAAAGCTAAACTGATCAAAGGTGTAATGACCAAAAGATGCAAATTGTTTCTTGATGCCTTTTTATCATTGAGAAGAGGATTCCTTGGGGGTGGCAAATCTCCAAATTTGAATTAAGAGGCTCAAAATTGGTTGTCCTGAGGTGGTATTGTCAAGGAGATTCGCCCCTAATTATGTGGAGTGGTCCTAGAATGTTGATTGTTTTCTTTCTCAAATCCTTGCGACTATCAAAGAAAAATCCACGAGGTATGATAAAATTGTCCTTCGATGCACTCACGAGGATTGGCTTTTTAATTAAACTTTGGAAAACCTTTTAATTTTTTTATGTTCAATGATGTTTCTAGATGGAAATGCTTCACTTGTACATGTTGTTCTCTACATTTGCATGTCATCTGACTTGTACAAATGTGTGTACAATTTTTCCATATTAATAGGGAAGGATTAGTGTATGGTGGTGTCTTTTTAATATTCTTTGCATGTTGACATATATTTGTAATAGATGTGTGGAAGCTTGCAATTCAAATGCAATTTGGTGTATTCAAAAAAGAGGTATTTGGGTAAATAAGGAAATAACCCTCTATAAAATATTTGAGCATCACCATGTTAACCAATATCTTATCACATTCATTCATAAGGGGGTTTAAAATTGTGAAAAATAAAGTAAATATATTGTAGGTATTTGGGTGGCGGAAAAATCAATGTGGAGCATCGGGGAAGGGTGTTATTAGTATTATGGGACATAAAAATAAGGGAAATATGGTATAAATAGGGAATATCTAATTAAAATAAAGTTCTTTTATTAGAAATGTAGATTGGAAAGCTAGGGGATTTTAGCAAAACAAAAGAGAAATATTTATTCATATTTAATGCAATTAAAAATATTCTTTAATATTTCATAAATACACGGACCTTGTTAAGTTATTATATATTCATAAGTGTAAATCACAATACTTGGATATGATTTATCGTATTCTTTACTTTTCTAATTATGTAATTAGATGAATTATTACTAAATAGTAAATCATAAAATTGATGGATTATATTTGACTAAATTAAATATATAAACAAAATTTACTAACTAATATTTATTTTATTGCTTCTTAATTAAACTACCTAAACTGTTATGCAAAAATGTTTTAGTAACATAAAGAGTTTATTTATATTTTTTTTGTTTGCTATAATAACGTGGATGGATTGGGAAGATTACGGTACGCTGGATAAAGATGGAAGTGAAAAATTATGACTATCTATGGACCAAAGTAAACTTGTAGATAAAGTGGAAATTAGTAGATATCTATTCACAAATGCGCTGTGTATGATATTTAAATATCACATATCGATATGGGATAGCTGGACTATATTTTCAATATTGTTTTATAAATTGCTTTATCTAAAATGATGTCTAAATCTCTTTTCTTATTTAAAAGAATTAAGGATTGTTTTATAAATTGCTTTATCTAAAATGATGTCTAAATCTCTTTTCTTATTTAAAAGAATTAAGGAGAACTATGGAACACATGGTGTAACATTAGAGTTTACTTCTAGTTTAGTATGATATTTATAATTGGGTAGGTTTGTACTTTGACAATAATTTTAATATTACCCATTTTTTTTTTAATGAAATGGTTATATTTCTATTATATAAATTAGATTGTATGGCCATAACCATTTACATATGTAATTAAAAAAAAAAAATTGTTATTTATGGTGCTTCAATATTTCAGAAAATTCATAGCATAATCTTTTTGCCTTCGCGGGCCTTCTGGACTATATTTTTGCAGTGATACCTTCCATATATTTTAGAAAACTGACCCAAGAACAAAACATACTTGTAATACATAGACAATAGACAAATTAAACAGGCTTTGAAGGCCCCGCTTCATCAGTTCCAATTTTGATCACATTTTTTCCTTTGTGTGTTCCTACGCATGAAGCACAACCACTAGATTTCTCTTGTCGCTCCTCAACACCAAAAACTTCCTTGCCAAACACGAACTCTTGGACATCTGCGAAAAGCGCAAAGCTTGAAACCCTTGCATTACTAGAAATTAGCTCTGCCTCCATTCCTACGAATTTTCTTTCCACCCTTACTTCTAGCCCTTCGAATTTTGCCTCTCGCAAGCTAGCTCTCGCTTCTCTTTCACTCTCCATGAGGTTCATCCATCTGGAGAGAAGCTCTATCCTTCCTATTAGAAATTTGAATAGCAACTCCATCATTTTCTTCCGTTGTACCAACTAGGCTCTAAGAACGGACCCTCTTCCGACGCCATCACCAAACGTTCCAAGTATGCACATAGGCAATGTGAACACCAGGATAAATGGAAGGGAGATAACCATAAACCAAGCAAAGCCTTCTTAAATAGGAATTCCTCGTCATTTCTCTCTAGAATGTATTCATTTGTCTCCACTAAGACCAGATATCCAAAAATATCCAAATTTGTTGCGGACTTGAGCTTCACGAGGCACCAGACCAACATTCCTTCTATTCAATTTATGAATAGCAATCGGAGGAGTTGTGATCTACTTTGCATCTTTAATGCGCCTAGGTGAGATCCCATAACACCCACGATACAACTATCCATTATCCTTGTCTTATTGAGCTTGGAATGTATGGCTAAGCACAACAGATTACCACATCCCGATCTAATTTTATTAAGGCCTCCAAGTGGAATCTCCTTGTTTATTATGACAACTCCTTTGTGCATGCAAAGTTTAAATGTGATAAATCGGTATTTCAAATGGTTGTCAACTTTGTTGGGTCTTCAATCCATGTTCATTTATGGTGGGCTAAGGCATGGGGGGAAATCCCTTGTCTTCTACATTAATTTCAATGCTTCTACTTTCAAACTCCACTCCGAGATTAGCCAATTTGTCAGCGTCTCCATTTAGATGCCTTAGAACATAAAAAAGAGATATTTCTTTAAAATTTTCCAATTGAAGTGCAATTCTTCTCACCACAAGAGGAAATCAAGACTCTTGAGACAAAAGAGTCGTGGTGATAATTCTAGCAACAATCATTGAATCCCCAAGAATTTTAAGTTCTCTTATTCCCTTATTACGATATCCAGACCTTTTCACTGAACTTGAGATTTGGCTCTATTATTTGTAACTGTGTCTAAGCCCCAAGTGAATATTATTTTTTCATCTTCTTCGGAACAATATATCAACCCTCCCATTCATATCACCCCTAATATCATCATTTTCTTAATAATAAATAAAATAAATAAAATAACACATACATATTTATTATTATTATTTTCATAATAATAAATGAAATATCAAATAAAATAAACCAAACCTACACATGAGCCTTTATTGGAAAGTGAGGGTGTTTATTCAAATTGGGAGGAATTTTTTACAATGTTGGTCAATTGACCAATATTGTTGATGTTATTAAGTGAAAATTTCTATTTTTATTCAAACTTTTCAATATCATTTATCGTTATCAAAAATATGTAATTTGGTGGGCGAAAGGGGATATTGTTATTCTATCACAAAGGTTCAATCCCCTGGGGATAGGTCTAGCCATTATTGGGCAATGCATATAGAAACACATCAAAATGACGTAAAGAAAACTGTGCATATGTGATATGCATCCTCTTGGTTGGTTAATGTGTGTATTACAATTAATTATTTTTAATGGTTTGTTTTCATACTTAATTATGGTAATTTAATAAAAATTATTAAATTAATTAATAATTATTAAATTTATCATTAAATATATCTAAATCACTTCTTATTACATATTACATCTATAATCAAATTTATATATTAGGTATTGTTTGAAAAATAAAAATAAAAAATATAATAATTGTGTTTTAGTAACAGTTTAATTATAATTTGTATTGTATTATTTGAAATAATCAATAAAATAACATTATTATTATATGATTGTTGAACAATTATATTATAATATTATTTTTGTAATATATGAAAATGACAAATTTTCAAATCACAATTATTTTACTTGTATTTTTGTTTTTAAACCTGTTTAATCAAAGTATTGTATTTTGTTAGACAATAAACAATTCATTTTGAAGAAGAGTTAAACATTATATGGTATTAATAGTTATAAGTTTTTGTAATCACAATCAAATTAAACAATTTAATAAAACTAAAGTTAAATGTTATATGGCAACTTTAACACTAAATGAGTGACGCGTCTCAAATTTAACTTTAATCTAGAGAAATCATTAATAATATTAATCATTAGCATCGCATATTAATACATTTTATAAATAAAACAACAATATCATCAACTTGATATGAAAAACATAATAAATACGCATTCTCAAAATCAATAAACATGTCATGTACACATCTCAAGTTAAATACACAACAATCAATATACATGTCAAGTACCACTACTAGCTAGATTCGCTACCATATGTAGAGGGTCTATCAATGCCCATGTCAGACAAAAACGATGAAGGTAGAGTATGAAATATCTCTCAACTAAGATTAGGTATAGCACCCGATGTGAAAATAATGTGCAAAAAATCAATAGTTGGTATAGTAGGTGTAGCAGATGTGGAAGAGGATGGGGGATTAGTGGGTGGATCCATGTGGGGGGGCGGGAGGGGAGTTGCTAACACATGTGGAAGAGGATGAGGATTGACATATGATTCCATTGGTGACACATGTGTAGGAGTAGGAGGACTAGGATGTGAAGGGGATGCTAATTGGTCTAGTGGAGGACCAAGTTGTGGTGAAGAGGATACTAAATGGTCTAGTGGAGAGGATGTTAATCAATCTAGTGGAGGACCAGGCCATGGTCAAGGGGATGTCAAACGATATAATGGAGGGGATATTAGTGGGTTTATTGGAGGAGAAGGTGTTAGAGGGGCCAGGTGGTGAAGGAGATGTGGTGGAGGATCAAGCGGTGGAGGATCAGAAGAATCATCCTCATAAGATGAACCAAATGAATGGGTGCCATCCCTTAACCTCTAAATGAGGTTAAAGACACTAACAACATGGTGTGTTAGTTATGTCATGTCACAAGGAAGGGTTTCCCGTATGTTAGATAACTCTAGAACCTATTATATCTCTTGGACATGTACATGCATCACTCCCCTAGCAAGTAGACAACATATGTGACCTACCACCTTCGGTTTAACTCTTTGATACGGCTTAATGTGGCATGTTGGGTCTATGTAATAGAGGCTACTGTGTTGCCTCATCCATCTCCTCATTTTGTTGGGAAAGCTCATCCCCAACATATTTTCCATTATGTGCAAAATAATGGACAATACAATAAAAATTGAAACAAAATGTTATAATAAATTACATGTGCATTAAATAGGACCAAAAATATCAAAATATATTTATTGAAACATAACAATGATATTACCTACGTCATCTAGTAGCTCGACTTGAGTAAATAACATGTTAGGATACCCTCTCGAATCCATCCTCATGTATGAGTATTGTACAAGATCAAGGATAGGATTCTTCTCTCCAACCAAGAAATCACAAATTTTTCTATTGATCAAAGTACACAACCTCTCTACCTAATCCTTCTTGACAAACAACCTTCCCTATATGCACACACGTGCATCAGTCATAGGCCTAGGAGAGAAGTGTGGTGTTGTTGGTTTAAGTGGAATGAAGCCTCTAAAAAAATAAAGAAAATAACTTTGATACAAATGCAAGGAATAACCCCCCATTTAAAATAGAGTGACAATGGTCTAAATCAAAACAAAATTGTCGTAAAAATATATTTGACCAATTAATCAGTTGGGGTCTCTAAACTAAGTTATCTACATGGTACATCACAGAGAAATTAATGCACTTCCCATCGGAGGTAAAGTGTGTTAGTCCAATGACAATAAATGATAAGAACCTAACATTCTCTACAACAAATGAACCTATCCACAACTAACCGCTAACAACCTAGAAATTTATATCGTGAAGAATGTTTAGACTAGCATATATTTAAACATATGCCAACTAGATCTCCCCTGCAATGTTGGGTGCTATATCCAAGAAGTGGGGCTAAACCTCCCCACTCCTAGATAACCATAGGATAAAATAAATTCCATCATCCAAGGTATAATACCACAGGTCAATATCAACCCTGAATATTTTCCTAAAACCATCCCAATGATGGATCAAATGTTATAAAAAAAGATGAGTTATTTTTATGGATGTAGCCCCCTCATAAAACTTAATGAGGCCAACATTCCTCAAATGGGCATGATTTTTAGGTGCAATGGGGAAAGGGATCATCTACGTCTTCCTCTCTCTACCCTCCCATTCATGTAAAAAGTTGTATGTGATCCAGGTGGATGTTGATGAATCACCACAGTTAATAATTATTTCTAATGTTGGTGGTTTACAAGGCCATGGTTTTGGTAAACCATGGATACAAAACCATGGTTTCACCCATGGTATTTGAAAAGTAGAAGAAAGCAAAATAAAAATCTAATTGTATAATTATATTTTACCATATACAACCATTCGTTAGTTTTTACCATATTTATTTATGGCATTCACCCATGGTTTTTTGTAACCAATGGTATTTGAAAATATAATGAAAATGCAAGACTCTAAGTGAAAGGCACCCATAAATAATGTAAATATGGGTATTCACCATTCTAAAAACCATAAAGCTTCTCATGATGTAGTCTTATGATATTTTTACCATTTAATAGAAAGTATTAAATTGTTTTCATATTATTTTTTCCTCTACATTATTCTAGTATGCACTCGTGAAATATTCTATTTTCAATATTTTATCTCAAGTTCCTCAGACAATTAGGTTCAATGGTATCAAATCAATTTGCTCAATTCCATTTCTGAATGCATGTTCCCAACGAGATTAGGGTATAAAGAGTTGAATTTCAATCTAGTTTCACTTGAGGACAACCACTCTAACCAACCCAAGCGACCTCACATAGTGAAATAAAAGAGAAGTGACAAATAAGGAGTGACTTGTTGCTTAAGGAAGCATTCACGTGATAGATGAATGATATTATCCACAATTTAACCTAGATCCTTCAATGACTACCAACATGGAACAAGTCACCTTCAACAAGTGGCAATTTTGGAGGTGTGACACCCTTTAAGGTACAAGTTAACTTTGATATCCCCTTATTTGAAGCTTCAATAAATGTAGATGCCTTGGAGAAATATTTAAATATATAAGAGGGATATTACTTTTTCCAAATTTTTTTCGACAATGTGAAGATCACCTCTGCATTCCTGAAAGCCCTTCCCCATGTTAAATATTGGTGGGAAGGTTACAAGGAGAGACACATTAAAGACGAATCTGGGATATTCAAAGTAGAAAACACTTGGGACACTTTTGTTTATGCTCTCAAGGAGGAATTCTACCCTATGGGGTACTATGATTACTATTACATAAGATGGACCACTCTATGAGAGGAGAGAGACCAGGCAACTCCATTCTACACCAATATTTTCCATACCTTGTGATCAAATTTTAGTATGAGAGACTATGAGAATCATCTAGTTCTAAAGTATCGTAGTGGCATACATAGGAACATCCAAATAGAAATGGATTTCTTGGACATCTCCTCACTAGGAGATACTTAACAAAAAGGAATAAGTGGGAGATATGGTATGCAAATCCTCCACAACAAAAGCTTGGAAGGTGGTCATAACTCACAATACAATGGACAAGGCAAGGAGAGTCAACCCCATGTCAACCAAACCAAGTCACAAGTAAAGAAGGACACTTGAAAGTTGTGTGAGTTCTATAAAATCCCCTAGCATAACACTAAATAATGTCCCACAAGAAAATAATTATTGGCTAATCTTAAAGAGACAAATCCTAGCTAAGATTCTAATTCAAAATAGGATAAAGGAAAGATGATCATTGATGCAGAAACTAGTACTATCATCACAATTTCGAAGATCCAATTAGAATAGTCAAAGGATCTCGAGGAAAGGAACTACCTATTTTATTCACATATGTGGGTGAAGGGGACCCCACTACATTTCATTGTTGACAATGGGAGCTAGAAGAAGGCCTTAAACTAATCTGGGCTATCTGGGGAATGAGACAAAATATCAACAATAAATGTAGCATAAGTGCATAAAAGAATAATGTAGAGGAAAAAAATAATATAATAGAGCTTAATTCTTTTTATTAAATGCTAAGAATGTCGTAATACTACATCATGAGAAACTTCATGGCTTTTACAATGGTGAAGGATTGTATTTATATTATTTACAAGTGCCTTTTCACCTAAATTCATGCACTTTCATTATATTTTAAATACCACAGGTTACAAAAATCCATGGTTGAATACCATAAGTCACTATGGAAAAAACTAACAAATGGTTGTATATGGTAAAAGTTAATTGTACAATTAGATTTTTATTTTTTTAAGGGTGTGATAAAAATTCAGTTGTGTAATATCTTTCTTTTACTTTACCCTACCCCAATGCACTCAACTATAAGATGCACTTATACATTTTTGTACCATAATACACCAATGCACTTTTTAAATTTACCCTAGCATGGTGCATTAGATTATATAATTCCTTGGTGTGTTTATGGGAAATCGATTGAACAAACAAGCTATATAATTTTTGATATATAAATTTTATAGTTTCTAAGTGAAGGTCTTGACCATGTGGTGCTTTTGTTTATTAATGCATTTCAGCATTGTTTTATTCATACACACTAATTTAATTTCTAGATATGTTTGTGTTTCTTATAAGTAGAGAGAATTTTCATTAAGTCAAAAAACAACATAGTTGTTTATAGCTTTTCAAAACTTTGCCAAACTCACTCTTATTGGATTTATTGGTCGGCAGTTAATTCATCGGGATTTTTACAGTAGCCAAAAAGGAATAAGAAAACCAAAACAATAGAGTACCCATAACCTAGAAAACAAACAAGATCTACACGTAACCTCTATTCCAAGCTAGAACCTGGGTGTGGTGGTTGTATAAATTTGCACTAAATGCTCCAATCCATGTTTTCCAAGCAAACATCTAGATGGTTTATACAAGCCTCCAAGCAAGCAAAACTATCTTGCATCTGCCACTGGTTTTTCTAGAAATCATTAAGGAAATATATGATCTCATTAGAATCATTGTGTTTTTCCTTGAGGACTTGTCACAAAAAAGTCTTCAACTACCAATGTAAGGTGACAGAAATGATGTATTGATTTCTTCTCCCCATAGTGTGGCCAACATTTGGTAACTAGTGTGAGACTTCTCCAATAATTTCTGAATCAGAGAGAGATTGCCTCTCATGATGCACAGTTCACTCTAGTCTCCATATATGATATGGGGTACCAAGAAAGGTCATAGTTTGGAAAGTGATAGACACCTCTTGGGCATTAACCTCAACCAAATATTAGCTAGGCTAGCTGCAAATGGATTGCCCACTTTTCCTCCTTCTCCGACAACTGCAACCTCATTTAAGAGGCATAATGATCAGCATTCCAAAACGACCTTTGTACCGTCAATATGGGGGCACTTAGAAATCAAATTTTAAGCATAATTATATGCAAGGTTCGTTGGAGCCTTCCAGGGGTTTACACTTCCAATAAGACTCGTTCCACCAGCCAACCACTCGAACCCCATTATGAAGAGTTCCCCCTCGAGACCAAAAACACAATAGAGAAGATATGACTGAGCCCAATCCCCTGTCAAAGGAAACCCCCCCCCCACCAAAAAAAAAAAAATCCAAGGACAAAAGGGGCATCCCAACAAAAACCCAGAACAAGAATTGGGCAGAAACCCTAAGATATGTTAAATTTCAGACTGCTCTATGTTGTTTCAATTACTTTAGCCCAATTCAATTATTCAATTAACAATCTTTCATCAATAATTAATATTTCCAATCATCAACAATAAATGCAATGAAAAAGGAGACAATCAACACATCAACAAGAGACACTAGATTTTCGGTCAATGACCAGGGAAAATCCCACTACGGGGAAAACCCTTTGTAATTTTTTATTATTAGATTGTCATAAATTTTCAGCACAGAGCACAATGAGCCCAATACAAAATCATCCAGCAAAATTAACCCAACAACATTCATAAATATGTTCCCAACAATAATCCAGATCAGAGACAACTTTTCCTAGTTGCATTCAACTACGGTCAAAAATCAAAATGAAACCCTAGAGCCAACCCACACAGACGAAGAGGTGTGTGTGCGGTTGAGAGCTTCCAATCGCACTGATGTGCCTGCCTACCTATGGTTATAGCCAAAAAATTCTTGTTTCAAACCTGCGGTTGGAAACCAAAACCCTAAAACACGTGCAAGCTTCAGACCCTGCAATCTCGAACCTGTACAAACCAATTTCCTCGAACCAGCCTTAGACCTGTGTGAACCAATCAATGAAGGAGAGAAGAATAATATTCTTGGTGATGATCAAATGAGCTTGAGGTCACTTGTATTTATAGGCTTCCAAGGGTGTCCAATCTCCTATTAGGGTCAACCTAATCAAATGTGGCATTGTGGGCTTCAATTCAAAAAAACACTTTCCCTTGTCCAAATTGAGTGCTTCAATAGTCAAAATTGGTCCTCTTGAAAAGAGGAATCTCGTCTCATGGTTGTAATTTGTCACTGAGCTTCCAAATTAACAATATATAGGTTGGTGTAAGAAGCTTCAGATGGGAAATCCGTAGCCTTATACCCAATGCATGTCTGAAAATATGGGGAGAATTAACAAAAGCCTATAATAATGGTGCCAAACCAAAGAAACCAAGTAAACGAAAACATCAAGGAAAGGTTTAAGCTACCATGAAACCTTGTCCAATGGTATGTGTTTGTAGTTCTAGTTCCCTCCAGGTGAAGTGTATCCTAGGTTTAGGCACTTCCTAATAGTTGTTTCACATAGGCTAACCCTCCGCTTCCCCCCCCCCTCCCCACCCGCCCGCCAACTAAAGCTGCAAGTGAAATAGGCTAATAAAATATACCCTCAAGAAGAGGATTTACATGGTGTCACGACCTTGAATTCATCTAGACATCAAATTCCATAGAGATTCCCCTCACATTCAGACAAAGATCATAATGAAAAATGGAAAATCGAAACACGGGGAGACAAGATCATCATCCATGCAACCATTAAAACCTTGCTCCTCTCTCCATGGAATCCCCTCCATAGAAGCCAAATGAATTAACTTGGAAAGATGGTGCTTTTAATTGTAGTAACCCCGCATGTATCATGCATGATGGAGGCATGCCACAACACCCCCACCTTAATCACTTTGGAAGCCGGTGGGGTGGTGGGAACGCCTCACCCCTCAAGGTCCCTCTCACTGTGCTCATCCACCCTCATCAGGGTAGGAACTTTCTATACGTTAAAAATACAAAGCCATAGTATTATCAAACACACCTTTAATGTTTTTCAATGCTTTAATATTTTATATGCACCATCTTTGTTATGGTTTTTAAAACACCATAAATTTTTATGGTTTCTTAAAATTAATTTTTTTTATAAAATACTTGAAAAAAAAATAAAATTTGATGTTTTCTTTACATGCACACTAGTGCTCTAAATTTAGTGTGGAGCATTGTTATGCATTATATATTTTTCAAAGTAAAAACAATATTTTAGTATTTAATAATAATAATAGTTACCGATGCACCATATTATATAATCACTTATGCATTATATTTTTTAGAGCATCAAGGCATGATTAAGATTTAGGCACGTCAATATAAAAAACCTCCATAAAAATCTCCAATCACCCATCTCCGCTATAAATAGAGAATTGATAAATTTTTGGGAGAGGTTCTGTAAAAACCTTTGCTACGAGGATAAATCCTCGTAATGTAGAAAAATGCATTTTAATGTTAAACATGGAATAATATGATTAAATAGGTTATGTAATTAACTTTTTATGAAAATTTAAATACGCATTAAACCTATCTTATTTACTAAGCCTCAACGTTGAGCTATATCTATTTGAAAATTGCAATAGTCCACAAAGAACATTACTGTTCAAGGTAAGCGGTAAGATTTTATGCAACAAGATTGACAATGCAAATGCATTACTACTCTCCGTCAATTATTATATCATTACCCCTTTGTTCAAGACTATGTGATTTGAATTCATCAATAAGGTGTAATTTTATAATGATAAAATGTAATTGTTGGTCTTCATGTTCAATATGGATAAGACTCTTTGGTCACTAATTGATGGGTTGTTACAATGAGCATTATGTAGGCCAATCTACATTATCATTTTTATTTAAATACGTGTAATTTGACCATGACTAATGTGAAGTTTTTATGTTTTACATGTTTAATAATGGGTTGAGTAAGCTAGATAATTAGTATGGTCATGATCATGAATTTGTTTTTTCTTTATACAAATAGTGTATTAAATATCACAAGATATTGTAAAAGCACTTTCATTAGTAGCGTCACAAGAAATCAGTCGTCTTACTCTCGAGGTGAATAACAGTCAACCTGAGCCTCTTGCTCAAGTTCACCATAAACACTTCATTCAGTTGTAGATCAAATTTCTCTCGGTTACTCTAGAAGACAAGCTCTCCCTCATCTTAGGATTTTAGAGGGAATCAAGCCACTTATTAAGGGGGTTGTTTCCTATTTTTTTTTTTTATAAAATCAGAGTTTGAAACCCAGAATTTGAGTTAGTTTTTGTTGAGAATTTGCTTATACTATCAAGAAAATTTTAGCTAAGTCAAGACTCTTATTTGTTTTGTAATTTTAATGGAGTAATGTTTTATTTAGTTGGCTACTAATGATCTTTTTTAAATTCTTAGAGTACCTTGGGGACGGCCTACCCAAAAAATTCCAAGAAAGTTTATGTATCATGTCTTATTTTCATATATCTCTTTGTAATTGTAACATTTATTCATAAACGGCTATTACAAAAATTTCCATAGGACAGTTGTTTTTTCTTGTAGAAAGATTGATTTCATCACATGGTCACTTTTCTAAGTACAGATTTAATGTGCATGAGTTGTGGTAGGTTAAATCAAATAGGCATATGAGTATGAAGACATTTTATTATTTCCACCTCTCTTTAACCCCTTTGGTAGGTTTCCTATAGCATTACAAATTTTCTTGTAGGTTTTCAATTGGTCTTGTAGAACATTTTAGAATTCTTTCTTTTAGCATATTCTTCACTCAATAAAACATATCTTTTCCACAACTGATGGCACTAGGAAATTATGTTCAATAAAAGGGAAATTGTGATTTAGATAACCTTCTTTGAATTCTAGTTAATGGAGTATGTTTGTTTTGAATTCTACTTTATTTGAATTTATTAGATAGCAACATTTCCTTTCTACGGCATAATGATTTCTTCAAGTTTATTAAGATGCAATCAGTAGTATAGGGTTTAATTCAAGCATTTTCCTTGCAATTAAGGATAGATAGGTTTGACAACTTAACTAAGGAGTAGCCATGAAATGTTAGAAAAATCCTCTTTACGTAAACTATCAGAGTGAAATACATTGTACCACTTGCCCCACCATTGGCTAGAGTCATGTTGATGGTGTTGGACCTGCCAACATGTTAGGGGATCTCCCCGATAAGAAGTCTCAATTAGACCTTAGACCATTTGGTGTAGGAGTCCCAGTAGTGGGTCATATGGTAATGCCTTGACCACGATTTCGCACAGAGGCAAGTAAGATAACTTTGTTGGCAACAAGGGTGTGATCGTTGCAGTGAGTCAAGGAAGGTGCATGAGAGGTTCTAACACATGGGGGTTGAGATGAGTGCGCCCCTTGGAAACTTGTAATAGTACTCGGCTTGAAAGGAAGAACATGAGAAAAGATGCATCACCAGCTGGAAAGCGAGTTAGCAAGCAATCCAAAGTGATGGTTAAACCAACAACACATTTCAGAAAGATTCATACATACTCATACAAAATAGTCCATACATGCATGCATAAGAAAACAATATATACATCATTTAGAGTAAACCAAATAGCATAGAATACAATACAACATATGCATGAAACATGTTGGCTCTTATTATATAAAGAAGTGTAAGTTCCAGTCATACAATACATCCATGTCCAACCACTAGTCCTGATAGTGGAACATGACAGCCACATCTGCCTGCTCATCCAAAGAGATGTACTAGCTCTGCACTGGAGAAGCGAAGGCGTGTTACAATAGTGTCCAAGCTCTCTCCAAGCTAGTCTTATCGGAAGCTTGGTTGACCAAAAGCCGTTACAATGAGTTATGAGGGACTATTTATAGCAAAGGGTGGGTGACCCTTGACATTCCCCTTTGTGATAGTTCAACTACCCTCATGACTCTTCACCTACTCTATGACTGTTACATCCAACTATTTACACTTGACTTACACTTGACATGACTTTACATAACAATGTGCATGTACCCATGTGAAACAAAATGGCTTGAGAAAGTCATGTTATACATTACTCTGACTTAGACAACCATGGAATTCCAACTCCTCAACATCCTCATGATGATTGATAGTAACATAATGATGCCAAGATCGGTAGTCCTTGATGGTGTCCGTGTGCTCCACGGTGACATTTGTCTGAAACCTGAATCTTGCCTCCATAACATCCGAGTACACTACTTGGGCTCGTCTGTCCAACTCGTCTAAAAGCATGCACATCAATGTCTTCAATGTGGCTGGACTAGCAACATACTTGTGCATGATGTATACATTGATGGGCAAGTCTGGGCTGGTGGCAATGCGTATCAACTCATCAAAGTACGAGTCAAGCTCTAGTCGGACCTGTTTCTTTGTCTTCACCTGGGAAAGAATCCCAAGTGATGGGATCATATGTGTGCGCACCAAAAGACTAAGCACCATATTTGTATTGAGGAAGCCTGAGTAATTCACAAAATTATGCATTTTCATCGCCGTAAGTTTAGGGAGGCCATAGAAATTGAAAGGAGATCGAGTAATCTCAACAGGGATGACGAATGGAAGATCAATAGTTGTTGGATCCCTTCCCTTTCCTCCTAGCTCGCCCCTTTGTTTCTCTCTTGTTTTTGTGTTTTCTTCTTTGGTTTTTTCCTCCTCTTAATGGTGGTTGTTTCTCCTTTGTTTAAATAAATATATATAATATATATATATATAATATATATTATATATATATATATATATATATATTTATATTATATGTTATTTATTTTTATTTTTATTTTTATTTTTATTTTTTATTTTTTATTTTTTTGCTCTATTGGAACTTGTTAATTAAATAAATGATATTTTATAACCTAACATAACTAAATAATTATAACATATGAATAATTAGTTGATTGGGTTATTAAACATAGATTTTAATCCCCCTTACTTGACTTTATTGGACTTGTTATATAAATAAATGATATTATAACTAAACTTGACTAGAAATAATTATAACATATCAATAAATTGTTTGATTGATTATTAAACATTAGTTAGTTTAATCCCAATTCATCCCATTATTAGATTTTATATATATATATATATAATATATATTAATATATATATATATATATATATATATATATATATATATATAATTGAATTTTCTAATAAATAAAATTAGCTACATAATTTCATTTCATTTTTATTCCATATTTAGTTACTTATATAGTTATATAGATAAACTAATTTATTAGTCATCTATATAGTTATATAGATAAACTGAGTTTATTAGTCATCTATATAACTAGCTTAGTTATCTAATTATTAATCATTTAGTTTATATAGGTTTAAATAATATAGAGTATATTAAGTGATTAGGTTTATAATAATAATAATAATATTCATTTTTAAGGTCACAGCCAAGCCAGACACCAAATTGGTGTATGAGACCCCCTTGTTTGTGGGACAAGAGACCCACCTCCGTGCAGCGATTTGACTGCTAAGTCTACGAAGGCATACATACTCTACCCCCCTCTGGTTTTGAACCTGTGACCTCTTAGGAGGAAACACATGCTCTTAACCATTAGGCCCACTCAAGCTGTATTATTAGGCCCAGTCAAGCTGTATTAGAAATCAATAGTTCTAACAACTAACTAATTAATTAATTATTTAATTAGACAATTAATTTATCCTTTCCCTTTCTCTTGGTCAAGTCAATTATAGTTGTTTCCCAGTCCATGTCCTTGGTCAATAGTAGTTTTTTTTTGCCGTTGATTGATTTTCTCTCTCCACTTAACTTATAGTCATGATCTGGTTCTTCATCTTGTCCTGACGATGAATCACACTTGTTGGTTTGAAACGCATCGACAAATGAATTTTGATGTGATTTTCGCCAAAACTTCTCCTCAAAAAAACATCCATACTCTTGAATACTTGTGCAAGGGAAGCCTGTGTGCCAGTGATGAGATGTTGGAGCTCTTCATAGTCCTGGATCTGACTCTAGATATGTGCCTTCAACTCAACTGCATTGGCCCTCATCATCTTAGGCAAGTGAAGTGGGTCTCCCTTGTACTTCATTTTCTATGTTTGCATGTCATCAATAGCAGCATGCAAGTTCTTCAAGATACCTGCTCTTCTAGCACATCGTTGCTGTTGTCCGTTGAGATGGAAGATTGCCTTGTGCACGGTACCAAACTTGGATTACAATGCTCGCATAATTGTGTCAAGGGACAATACTTCATATAGTATTGGCTTCTTCAGTTCAGCTCAGGCGGATATTGTCACCAAGTCTCCTCCTTTCTTGGTTGTCTATAGTTCCTTCGCCATTCGCTCATTCTTAGCTATCAGAAAGCAAACACTTGAGCTAGTGGCTTTGGCATACACTTTGGTTTCATCGGCCAAGGCAAATGGATGTTTGCACACACCAGTCACGATCACTCATTCCTCAACTTGTGCAGGATATGTATCATCCTCCGTAGTTGACACTCTACGAGACTGGACAACTCCATGATGAGATTCATCGAATGAGATGTTGTGCATTTCTCCTTTTGACTGATCACCAATGATCTTAGTGCCTCCTTGGTCATTTGAGACTTGCTCATCATCTGGATGCATTGCAGTGGGTGATTCGACCTATTTGTGGTGAGGCATGATATCGGTGTCCTGTTCCAACTCTCGTCGCTCCATGTTTGCATCCAACTGTTGAAGTGCTTGTTCTATCTCATGAGCAAAGTCTTTCTCCTGCGATTGTTCACCATGTTTGCCTGATGCCAACTGTTCTGATGAATCGACTACTTGTACGGGTGTTGTTTCATCTTTTTTCATATGTTGTGCCCCCTGTTGTATCTATTGTTGTTGCACTTCCCTCTCCTAATTGTGCAACTCTTGTTCCTTTGGGAGTTTCTCCCTCAGCTCATGCAACTCCTTCTCTGCTTCTTTCATTCTCTTCTTATCCCTCTACATTCGCACGATTTTCTTGTCACATTGGTGCCTCTTTGCCTCTATAGCCATAGCTTCTTTCTCTACAAGTGGATCTGCTCGAAACTTGCAGCTTTTCTCTTCCTCCATGCGATCAACAATATTCCTCTTACCTTTGTTGTGCTCTGGTATGCTTGCCTCTCCTGCTACTATTGTTGTTGGTTCTCTCCATGATGTTGCTTCATGTTTCTTCGCTAACCACTCCATAGCGAACCAACCTGTTCATTGGGTCTGGAGAAAATGTAGAAATATCTCCATAGGTCCTCCTTGGCCCAATGAAATGCCCCGTGGATCCAATTGAACTGAACTCTCGTGTAGTGATCTTTCACAATGCAATGTGGGTCATATGGATTGTAACTTCGGAGGTCGAGTGGGTACTTCTTCATCTGTTATGCTTCGACATCTGCTTGCTTGATGCTCTGGATCTCATATAACCCAATCTGCGACGGAAGAGCGGGTAAAGGTGCCTTCTTCTTCTGGTGCAGTCTAGTTGTCAATCCTGCCAATATGTGATATGCTACTCCCTGCATGACAAGTATTTCTAAGGCAAACTTTGATAGAACATGTGGAGGCTTCTTCGTGCTGAACATTCAGATGAAGGTGTCAGACGGTGAGGCATACCAATCAGCAATGCCTATCAGTGCCTCCATTGCTTCCTTCAACATGCAGGGTGGATCCTGTTCGAATATCATTTTGTACACATGGGTGACAAAATGATCGGACAACCATGTGATTACTCCTTTGAAGCTGCATTCGAACAACAACTTGAAATATGTGTTCACAACAGTCTCTGTCGGTGACCATGCCCACTCCAAGCCTAGGAACTCCTGTTGGGCACAGATTGCATCTAAGATGTAGATGAACATGTAAATCTCTGCATGCATACCCCCAGGTGACTGTCGAGCCTTCATTACTTGTTCCTTCAGCTGATGAGCCGACATGTCGGACCAATTACATGGTTTTCCTTCTTTAGCTAGTTGGTCCAGTGCGATGACCCAACTATGTGGGAAGGTTTATGTGCTTGCTTAGCCATACAGTCGACAAGCAAATATGACCAAGTATTGATACACCTTCTGCAGTATCTTCGTCTCGTAGATCTAGTTGGGTGTCAACTTGAATCGAGCCGACTCCTTTACCCAGTTCTTCAAAATGTCTCTAGAGTTAACACTGTTGTTGGATAAGTTGAATGGAGTCTTCATGATAGTCACGGGCTCTAACAGCTAATACATCTCATCATAATCTCGTGCCCAGAAGGTCACAAGCTTCATCCCACTGATGTTGCTCAAATTCATCATCTCGAGATCAGTGTGAGAGACGATCCAGTGTATCATGTTCGCGCATCGGAACGTGGGGTATCTGCATGAAATCCGGTACAAGTCGGACTTGTGAATGTTCACATACACATGACAGTCTTCGAGGTCTTACTCAAAAGTGCTTGCAAATGCTTCATTGACCTCTTGCCACTTCAGGTTGACGTCCTTGTCTAGATATAGATGTGTATCTTCTTAGATTGGTAAACAAGAGGACACTCGCTCGACTACTACTCCAGCTGCATTTCGATTAATGTCCTATGATCCTGATCTCTTGGAGGCCATTGATTCGGTACTGCTACGAGGCGAATGAACACTTGAAAGATCTAGAGACAATAAACATGCATGGAAAGAAATATGTCAACGAAAACCAAAGCAAATTCGGGGAATGACACAACACATACCTAGGGAACTGATAAGAAACATTGCACAATTTCTTCTGTGAGGTTGGGTAACTGGCTACCAGAAATATGCAAAAGGAAGTTTGGGATGTCTAGGAGGAAAGAATGGCTACTAGATTTGTGCAATGTGCAATCCAAACTGGTTGTTGGTTGTTGGGATTGTGCATGCACAATTCCAGATAAGAGTGACTGCATTGCGCAATTTTCTGGGCCAGCAGTCATTGTCCCTCAGAAATGCGCAAAACAGTCTTGGAGGACAATGCTAGGCAGAAATGAGCATTTTTGGAGAGGAAGACAAAGCCTTCCTTCCCTAGATTGTGTAATGTTGTCTCACTAAAGGCAGAGTCTAGCCCAAGGTTGGCCAGATTCGCCGATGGGAAACTGAAAGAAAATATGACAACGAATGCATGGCAACACTAAGTGAAAGCAGAAGAGATTGACATTGCGTGCAAACATGAATGAAATATTCAGTAAACATATCAACATGCATGTGGGTGAAGCAAGTCGCCAAATCGGCAACCATTCGTGCAAAATAGTTTCATGCATGCGACAGCAGTGCAACAAAAACTGAAACAGATCTAGGACAAGCTAGTATACATGTAAACGGTACGAAGTGCTCAAACAAATCAAGCAAACAACACTCACACAAGCAAATACACAAAAAGCGACAAAAATGCTGAAAAAGACAAGTTGAGGCCACTTACCTGTGAATAGTTGAGCTGGATGTGTTGAAGAGTCTTGGATGTGTTGTGGGATGTCAGAGCTCCAAGATCGATGTGAAGAATGAGCTCTGATGCATCAAATAAATAAGTTTTGAGCTCATGACGCTCATGCCACAAATCTAGGAAAAAGCGATACTTGGAGGAAAGTTCCTAAAACAACTTTACATGTAACCTCCAGCTGCTAAAAATAGCTCCCTGAATCATGGGATTCCTTTTACATGTTGCCTTTTTCTATTCTGGGAAAAAGAAAGCTATGCATGCAAGTCAAGTTTCCTCAATCCCAGGTGGAACTGGTCAACAAAACTGCTCATGAATGCAGCTTCTCAACTGCTTGAAGGAAATGCACATTTCTGGATGGGAGTTGGGCTGGCTACCCAGGAGATTTGCACAATTTTTATTCAGAGCAGCTGACTGTTGCCCAGATTTGCACAAATTCTGGGTTGAGCAGCCCTGTTGGTGAAAATTGCGCAATTTTCACTGTGAGTGTTGACTGGTAGAATTTCACAATCCTGGAGCCCAGCAGGCTGCCAAACAGTATTGCGCAATTTCTGGAGGGAAGGTTGGTTTCCCTCTAGAAATGCACAATTTCTTTGGGGAGCTGCTCAGCCTGCAGCTGGACCAAGTCTGGGTGATCAGCCTGTGAGGGGAATACATCAAGATATGATCGACAGGATGCCTTTGTGCAAGCAAAACACTAAAGCTTGTGTACTTGACGAAGCAAGACAAGGTGTTGTGAAAGGTTGGTAGGGAGGCCCCAAAACGAAGCTAAGGTAAAATTTTGGAGGGTGGTTGTAGCCGCTACAACAAGTCATTAATAGAGATAGATACACAATAAGGAAAAGGAGTGTGGTTTTCACATGTAGTGTACAAGACTTATAAAGCTTGTACGAACCCTAGGTTGATAACCAAAGTTGGTGTTGGATCCCAACATTGACATTTTTCACTACCTTCTTTCCATACTATTTCCTTATCTATTATATATTTTCTTGTCCTAAAAACCTATAGTGGTAGCCTCAAATACTTATAATTAGTATGATGAGGTACATTCTTGCTTAACTTATTAAAATCATGTGTTTTTAGCTAGATTTAAGTGCATTTTTAGCAGGGAAATTTTTAAGAACCCCACCTAAATTTATATGTATAATAAATGGGCGAATCCCCATGGTATATAGGAAAAAAGGAAGGCGATTTTATCAATACTATAATATGTATATACAAAAATTTTGGGGAATCTCTCACCAGATTATCTTATCTTGTAAAATCATGGCGAATCTTTTACTGATTATAAAATCTTGTAAGATCTTGGCGAATCTTTCATTGAATCATAAAACTTTGTAAAGTCCGGGTGAATCTTAACATTGTGAACTCTTAGAGAATTTTTTTAAAAAGTATAAAACCATATATGAAAAGAGCCACATGGTGGCAATATCACTGTTTTTTTTTCACATTGCCACGACATGGAACTTGTTTATAAAATTATAAAAAAGCCAACCAAGTCCCTCATAATATGCAGGTAAGCTTATAATAGAGTTTGATACCTCTACTATGCTTCTCTTCATTCAAGTGTCATAGCTGCTATACTTAATACTGTGAATCAAAACTCTCTCAGAACTCAACTCTATAGAGTAATTAAAACCTTTCGAAATTGAATCTGACAACTCTATAAAAAGTAGCAGCGAAATAGAAGCTTCTGTGAATGAGCCCACTAACTATCACTACTAAAAAATCAAGTTAGACTATGAAATCTTCCAGCTTGATCACAATTGTGCTCACGATCAGGGGAATGCGACCACCTAGCCTGACATAATGGCCATGATAGCTTCCACTAATCAACAACCACCTTACAAGGACATCGTGACTCACTTCTCATGAATTTTATCCATCAATCATAACTGATATAAATCTTAAAAAGATAATATTAGAATCCTCTCTAGATTCATTGTTAATACAAGGGTAAAGTAAATTTTCTAGCTCAAGGCACTAGCCAATACCAACTTTGGTATTTGTGACCTCTTCATGGGGATGCACCCACCCTACTCCGTGGGGTTTTTGCCTTGTAACATAGTTCAAGGATCACAAGACTTTCCAATATTCCTACTCCATTAGACACACTTTATATGCTATACATAGTGAATGGAAAAGAAACATTCTAGAACACACAATTTCACAGAAGGAAGAAAATTCTTAGCCAGTTCAATATCAAAATCTTAACCACTAATTAATAAAGAATAACAAGTAGTGTAACGAATTGTTCCGAGTTATTTATTTACAAGTTGTAAAGAATTTAGTGGAATGGAAAATATTACTTAGACAACCCTTCAATATTTTCTACTAATATGTTTGTGCATGTACATATGAAATTAAGAGCATTGTTGAATACAAAGTTGTCTTTTCTCTTGCCGCCATTTTGACAAATCAATGTGAAATCAATGTCTCTTTGAATATTCTTTCCTATGTGGATGTTTTGAAAAATTAGTTTTAAATCAAAGTCACTTTGAATTTCCTTTCCTGTGCGCGATCACATCCATAGTTGATTAGTAAAAGATAATCTATTATATATTATGTTTAAGAAACTTACTGCAATCTGCAATGGAAAAGAGACCTCAATTCCTATTGTGAATTTGAATATCTTACGACAACATAAGGGATACAAATTCATATGGCCTTAGTACCTATAAAAAAATCACTCCATCATTACAAGACCACCTATATTTCAGCACATAATCTAAATAATGGCACTAGTTGCAATGCTTATTTGCATTAACATCGTGGAAAAGCAACAACAATGTTTCAAAGCACACTTACAGGAAAAGTTGTAACGTTCCGAGAATATTTACTAATAGCATCTGAACCTCATAGCTATGGTGGGGAAACCAAGGAACCTAAATCTTGAAAGAAATCTCATACCAAATCTGAGAAAAAAATGAAAAACGAAAAAAAACAAAATCTATAAATCAAGCAATGAATTGTTTACAAATCAAATACAATTCCTTTGACTAACAGTTAAATTGAGGTGATATATTTAAATAGTTAGTAAGAGGGGAACTTCAAACCATGGAATATTACCTTAGTCATTATTGTCATCCTTCAATGACTGAGATTACAAATCAATACTTATGGAAAGATTGTAAGAAAATCTGTGAAACAGTAAAGCATAACCTCTATTTTCTAAGCAACAAAATCAAGACATTGTTACATCAAGAGCCATAATTGATACATAATCAATGAATCAAGTCCTTGTATGGCACAAACTTGTTGCACAACCTCTATTTTCTCAACAACAAAATCAAGACATTTTATGTGGTTATTACAAAAAGGAAACTGCATTCTAATCTGGAAGAGAGTCTTATCAAAAGACATGGATTTGTTCAAAGCTACAAAGCCTAATGGGTTACTAAAAAATAAGTTGGAATATGGGATCATGATACTTAAGTTGAACAAATATACTCTCCTTTTAGAAACATTACAGCTATACAATTTTTTTGAAAGCATTAGAATTTGAAAATGGGCCTTTCTGTCAAGACAAATTTTCATTAACAGAATGTACTTTCCTACCTGAAACGTTGTAGATATCCAAGAAAAACTTGAAAAGCATAAGATAAATTAGCATAATGTACTTTCTTTCCTTCCTTAACATTCTTAAAGAGTTGAGGTTCCCCAAGTCATCTGGTAATTTTGAAAGGAAATGGCAGTTAGTAATATTCCAATTCACAACTAAAAACATGTCACAAATATGAGGGGGCATCTCATCCAAATCACAGAAGTGCTCCAGGTTAAAATCTAGCATTATTGGAAGCGTAATGCTCGACTGGGTGTTATTGAACCCAAACATTTTTCCAATCCCTTCACTAAAAGCTTAAATATAGCTTCTCTAAGTTCTACAAGACTTTATTATGCTCTTGAAGTGGGGGCACATGCAGCCTCTCCAAACGAATAGTCTTAAACTAAATGAAGATAAGGTCGATAAATCGTTCAGTGTGGATCTCTTTAACCCATAATTGAATACTATGTCTCTCTTGAACCCATAATTGAATACTATTAGGACTTTCAAATTTTTCATGGAACACAAAAATGTTGGAAGAAAGTATTTGCTTCCAAAAAAGAGTAAAAGTAAAGCCTCTACTTGAGGAAAACTAATGTCACACCACTGATCCTTCTCCATGGCACCTGTATAGGTAAACCACAAATGTAGAGTTCCATTAGAATATTGTAGTTATTGAACACATAAATGAAATCATTGCATTTCTTTAAAAGATATTTTGAAATCAAAATTACTGGAATTACATATCGATAACCTATTAGGTGTAGGATCAAATTCACCCATGTTATTCACAGAAAGCATGAGAAAAAACCTAATACTATATATAAAACCAAGAAAAATTCAAATTCTTCAATTCTAGGGCAAACCAAGAAAAATCCCTCAAGGCCCTATTCATTAAAATAGACTTTATAAAAGCCTACAACAAAGTGGAATAGACATTCATCTTCACCATGCTTAGAGCACTTGGATTTGGCCTGTATTCAGTTAAAGTGGTAGAAAATTTCTTTGCACATGTCGTAGCTTGTCCTTCTATCAATCATACCAAGTCTAATAAGATAGGGTTCTTCTAGTTAATCAGGTAAGGTTTCCCACTCACCCTAACCCTCTATGTAATGTCTATTGAATCCATTGGCTATATTCTTCATAGTAGAATAGCACATCACCTCATCAAAGGTTTCTTCTCTCTATTGTATATGGAAATAAATGAATGAATAGTCACTTCATAGATAAAATTTAATAAACATCATTGAAGAGAATCAAAATTTAGACAACACCATGGATTTCTTGAAAATCTTATGTGAGGCTTCTAGGTGGAAGTTATAAATGGAAAAATCCAATGCTATCGACGTAGTCAAAAGGATGCCCATAATTGATTAGTTAGGATCTGGCCAAGTGTTAAATTCCTTTGTATTCCATTTTCTTTTGAACCCTTTCCAAATGAACTATAAGAAGCAATATCGATAAATAGATCTACAAGCCTCTATTCCTCATAGGAAAATTTAGTGAACAGACAAATTTACTGAATTTTTTAAACAATGATACCATAAGTATAATTAAAAGGATATTGAAGCTCTGTAAAGAGTGACAATATATACAGAATAATTTGCAGTTTGTATTGACAGTTCGAAAAAACAGTTCAGAGTTGCTGCAAAAATGTGTTGAGTTTGTCAACGTGAGTTTGGTTGATTGGTAAATTGGGGGTGTTAAAAACCCTCCCACCACGGTTCAAATCCCCCAAGATACATGCTCATCTCTTATGAGCTGGCGTGCATGTGTTTGAGGGTTATTTGTTGCAGTTGATCCCAGGTGCAACTTCTGGGTGACTTTGAAGAAACATATAATTCCCAGTCGCTGCTCTTTGTCAAAGAATAGCTGACTAAGCATGTGAGACATAGGTGTTTCATTGTACTAAATTCTCATAATGGGAAAAGTCATGCTTTATTGTTTTGGGTTGTGGTTGATAAAGTGAGGGCATTACAATGTCTCCCACCAAGGTTCAAATCCTCCCAGAGACATGCTCACCCCACGTGGGTTAGTGTGCATGTGTTTGAGGGTTGTTTTTGCAATTGATCTCAGGTGCAAGCCCTGGGTGAATTTGGAGAAATGGATAACCTCTAGTCAATGCCCTTTGTTAGAGAATGGATGACTAAGCATGTGAAACATAGGCACTTTATTGTACTAAATTCTCATATTGGGAAAGGTGTTGCTTTCTTGTGTTGACCCATACATCAAAAAAAATGTGGAGTTCAACAACTCTGAAGATCCATTTGAATTGAACTAAACAGGTGGTACAAGGAAGGTTTCTGTCAGGCCAGGTAGTAACTCCATAAGGCAAAAATGATTCGACTGATTTATTCCTTTAGGTAGGTCTTCATTATATACATGAGGGAGAGACTGTTCAGTTCATCTCCCGATAACTGTTCATATTTCATATTTATCTATTTACATTAATTCACCCAATCACAAGGATTAGGTGTCAACATTCGCCCCCTTAATCTGAAGGGATGTTGGTGAGTCCAAGCATCATTATGAATCGTTCAAGCTTTTCCCTTCCAAGTGCTTTGGTGAAGATGTCTGCAATTTGCTCATTTGTGGAACAATGACGAAGATGGATTGCTTTGGCCTCAACATGATGTCGAATCAGATGATATTTAGTATTGATGTGCTTCGTTCAATCATGGAAATTTGGGTTCTTGGCCAACTTTATTGCAGAGGTATTGTCAATTATGAGTGGAGTTGATTGTACTTGTTTTACCTGCAAATCTTCAAGAATTTTCCTAAGCCACACAATTTATTTTGTTGCTTCAGCTGCTGCCACGTATTCTGCTTCTGTTGTGGAATCTGCTGGAATTGATTGTTTGTGTGATCTCCGGGAGACAGCTCCTGATCCAAGACTCATAGCATATCCTGAAGTTGATACCCCAGTTTCTTTGTCTCCATCGAAGTTTGAATCAGAGTATCCAATCAAACTGAAG
>APFE031560854.1:178572-262622 GCA_000404065.3 Pinus taeda | reverse complement strand
AATAATCCACCCACATTATTTAATGGGCTACTAGACAATGCATAATGAATAAAGTGCCACCTAAAGGATATTATCTTGCCCACTCTACAAACTCTCAACCTTCAAGAAACAACATCAACATAAAGTAAGTCAAGTTGCAAGAGAATGTCAAGAGAAGCAAAGACATTGACCCCCAACAAGAGCCCCAAAGTGGTCTGTCACTTTGACAAATTTCTGACTATTCCTCTGGCCATCATGATTAACCAACACATGACAATGATGGATAGTTGATCCTAAGCCCACAACCGAAGGTTTGGGGCTTCCTTCCAAGGATGAAGACTTTCCTCCTCGAATGGGTTCATTTCTTGCAACATCATGGTCTATCCACTGACTCTTGCCTGATGACCTGGTTATTTATATGTTTGTTGCATTATGATTTGGGCTTTATTGAATTTTAGTTTTGGAGACCTTGCATCGGCATTTTTTAACTATATAGGCCTTTTTCATTATATTTTTAGCTTGTGGTGGTTTCCTCACCACCTTTTTTTTCTAAAATAGATGTCAATGGAAATCTAAAGAATTTTATCCAAATGCAGAATGATAAAATATAAAGGACATTATATCATCAACTGAAGCAACTTCTCGAACTTCATGGGACCCTCGGTAAAAATGAATGAAAACCCATCTGAATATATTATAAAAAGACCTTGGCATGAATACCTAGATGTATCTCTCCCTTTTGATTCACATGTACAATAGATGGTGTTTTCCTAGCCCCTTATGAGTTCTCAATTACAAATGAGTCTTTTATTCTCATAACTCGGTGCCGGAAAAATGAAGGAGAGCCTATTTATATGAAACCCTTGTTATGGAAAAACAAAGGAGAGACTATTTAGATGAAACCATTACGATTATTAGTGTTGGATATTGTTCCATCAAGTTTTCCCTAAGGCATTTATTATATAGAATCTTATTGGTGATTTCATTGTGTGTCCATTTCCGTTCTTATTCTCTTGCTGCAACAAGGCACAGGGTGCTTATGAATCCATTCCCCATTAATTTAGAGATTACATGGTCTGGATCAACAATTGGTGAGTTCTATGATCCTCCAAATGTGAAAAAGGTTGCTACCATCGGTTGAAATTCTGTGACATTGAACAAAATTTGGATTGCCCGTGTGTTTTCTATCAGTTAAGCTTTCCTATAGAGAAAATTCCAGGAGAATTGACATGTTCATAAAATTCTTTTATGAAAGATAAAAGTTCCTGGTTTTCGTGGGTATGTTTTTCTTTATGATATGAATTCTTCACCTCTGTTGAAAATCAAGTTCTTTCCAATGTTGTAGTGATCACTGACCTATACAGAATTACTCAATATTCTAGGATAAGGTAGGAGATATATCAACACATTATGTTTTTGTAAGTGAAATGATTTAGTGAATCTAGATGATGAATTGTGTGAATTGAATACAAACACTAATACAGGCCCATCTAAACCAGTGTGTGATATACATATTGAGGTTGCGCACTTTCTAGGTACACAATGCACATCTGAGTTCACAAAATGAGAAATATATCATATATTGAAATTCAAGAGATCTGTAATCAAGAACTCCCGGCCTTGAGGTGCATAAAAGGGAGGTCTAGATGGGTATGTGTTAGTTCTTGAAACTAAGAGCTCGAATACCATATTGGAGATCATCATAAAAAAATTTCATATATAAACTAAGACAAATATGGGACTGTTTAAAAGTATTCCATTTCAATGGAAATAATAGGTTTTTATATTTACAGCACAAGGGATTTCATTGGAAAATATAGGTTTCTGTATTTAGAGTACACATGATTTCTACAAATCCATTGCATAATTGTCTTCATAGGCAAAAGTTAATAGTACATTTAATACTAAAAATATGAAACCCAAATCTATTCCAAGCTAGATGCAAAACGAAGAAAAACAAAAACAAAACAAAAAACAAAAAAATTCAGAGCTAAAAAGGAGCTAAAAAGGTGAGATAATAATAGAAACCGATATGAAATACAGATCCATTCAAGCCAGATGAAAAATAAAAATAAAATAAAAACCCTGAATTTTCAGTGCCAAAAAAGTGAGATAACAATAAAAAGTCCCATACCAAACTATAGCATAAATTTGAAAAGACGATGAACATTGAGAGCCAAGGAAGAGGAAAATTCTTGGTTATCCCAATCCAGTTGTATTTCTATGCCCACATTCACTATGTTGGGAATACCCCTAGTTTTGTCCATTCACTGCATTGGTAATGCCCCTAGTTTTTTCCATTCTATTGTTTGTCTTAACATCGATGCTAGAGATAGCTTGTCACCAGTGTTGTTGTTGGAGATCAGGGGCGATTGAGAGAAATCCCACCTACAAACATATTTTCAAAGTGAATCCAAAGCTTGAAATGAAATTTGGTAATGCCCCTAGTATTGAGCTCGTAAACTATATGTGGTCAGAAGAAAATAATAGGGCCAGTAATCAAGTTCCTTCCTTCCTAAGGTTCTTGGCTAAGCAACTTCTTGCACAACCAAAAGTGAATAGCTTTGTCCTCTTCTCTTTTATGAACCAGACACTAACTTGTTGTCTTGTTTTTTTGATGCCTGTTTTTGCTTATTGTGTCTATCTCTGTGTCTCTATTATTTTCATTTATGGGTTGAAGTATGACGTCCTATTCATTCCTAGGAGCAGGGTTTATGTACCCTGTTCAACGAAAATAGATATTATGTTGCTTTTCTTAAACACATATGGTAGAGATAGCCCCTCACCAGTGTCGTTGCTAGAAATCAAGAGCGACTGGGAGAAATCACACCTGCAAACATATTTTCAAGGTGAATCAGGATCTTGAAATGTGGTTGCTGGAAATCAGGGGCGATTGGGAGCAATCCCACCTACAAACATGGCACCGAAAATATCCTACAATATGCAATGTGTTCAACTTCCATGGATCAGATAAGCACTCGGAAAAAATACCATCATAACACAATGGTATCGGTGTCTACAATCATAACTACAGACTTGAGACTGGAAGGTCAAAACTAATGAATAAGTGTAATCAACAAAAAAATGTATCGGTATCCAGTCTCAAAGAGACTAAGCCATTGGACAGAATCTAACCCCAGTGCCAACATAAACCCTAGGTGTTAAAGGGCACATGTTCTGAAGCTAAACAAACCCTTGTGAAAAGAATACAAGGGAATACATGAATCATCCAAAGAGCAGCGGTGCCGGCAGAAACTCCCCACATAGCAGCAGTTGTGATGTCTGAGGGCTGCGGTTGTCCTATTCATTCATAGGAGCAGGGTTTTTGTATCATGTTCAACAACAAGAGATATTATGTTGCTTTTTTTAAACACTGATGGTAGAGATAGCCCCTCACCAGTGTTGTTGCTGGAAATCGAGAGCGACTGGGAGAAATCATACCTGCAAACATATTTTCAAGGCGAATCAGGAGCTTGAAATGTTGTTGCTGGAAATCAGGGGCGATTGGGAGAAATCCCACCTGCAAACATGGTGCCATTGCTATAAATCGAGAGCAAATGGGAGAAATCACACTTGCAAACATATTTTCAAGGCGAATTGAGAGCTTGAAATGCAATTGTTGGAAATCAGGGGCAATTGGGAGCAATCCCACCCGCAAACATGGTGAATTGGGAGGTTGAAATGAAATTTAGGGTGGCGAGATCGACTTTTATATCTCTTATTTTTCATAATATTGGTGGCTAAAATATAGTCTTTATCTATTTTTGAATTTTTTTTGGGCGAACTATAGAAAATGGGTTTAATATACAAAATCTGCCCCTCTAAAATTCAAAACCCCTTAAATTTTGTCCATGGGCTCAAATTCACCCCTAAAATTTTCTATGGCCAAGGCTCATTACTATACTCTCCAAGCTTTCTCTAAGATACTCTTATCGGAAGCTTGGCTAACCAAAAGCCTCTCCAATGACTTATGAGGTACTATATATAGCAAAGGGTGGGGTGACCCTTCACATTCCCCTTTGTGATTGCCTACCCTCATGACTCTTCAACTACTCTATGATTGTTACATTCAACGATCAACACTTGAACTTCCACTTGACAAGATGTTACATACAATATGCACATGTACCCATGTGAGACAAAATAAGCTTGAGCAAGCCATGCAAGCTATCACTAACACTCGGACAGTTGTGTTAAGGCCAACTCTTCAACATCCTTGCGATGATCGATGGTGGCAAATTGATGCCAAGCTTGGTCGTCTGTGATGGTGTCTGCGCGCTCAATAGTGACATCCTGTTATAAGCGAACTCTTGCCTCTGTTATGTCCGAGTACACTGATATGGCTCCTCTTTCCAACTCGTCTGATAACATGTGCATCATCATCTTGAGTGCAGCTGGACCACCAACATATTGATGCACATTGTCTATGCTGGTCTCCAAGTGTGTGTTGGTGACCATGCACGTCAACTTGTCAAAATACATGTTTAGCTCTAGTCGGACTTGCTTCTTGTCTTTGCCTCGGTGAGTGTGCCAAACGGATGGGATCGCATGGGTGTGCACAATGACATTCGTGCTCCTAAACCCCCTTGCATGCGTTTGACGGCACTACTCACCCTTTCTGCTCCATGCCAGCTGCCGGATGGGTCCATAACCTGTATGGGCACAGTTTCATCAATCTGTGCATGTTGTGCCTCCTGTTGTACCTATTCCCGTTGCAGCTTCTTCTCTTGTCTGTGCAGCTCTTGTTCTTCCTTGAGTTGTCACTTTAGCACCTGCAACCCCTTCTTTGTTTCTCTGTCTACCTTCGCGTGATCCTCTTGTCATGTCATGGCCTCATAGACTCAGTCTCCAAAGTTGCTTTCATCACAAGTGGATCTACTTGAACTTGCAACTTTGCTCCGCCTCTGCACTCTCAACAAACTTCCCCTTGCATTTGTCACACGCAGGTGTGCTACCTTCTGTTGCTATTGATGGTGCTACTCATTGTGATTTCATTTCCATTTCATCTTGATATCCTTGTCCATGAATAACTTGATGTATTCATAGATAGGCAAATTCATAGACACTTGATCGACTGCATCCCCATTTGTGCTCTGAACGGTGTCTTCGATTGTGCTTTCCTAGAAGCCATTGTACATGTTCTACTAAGAGGCAGACGAACACTTGTGATACCTAGAGACATAGAAACACTCATGACAAGCAATCTGTCAGTCGAAAACCAAAACAAGCTAGAGGAATGACATGAATCATACCTGTGTGACTGTTTGTGAAGATTGCACAATTTTCAACAGGAGGCTGGAAGACTAACTGCCAAAACTGCACAAGGCACAGTCCAGGATATTTGGAGGTTGACTAACTACTGGAACTATGCAATGCACATTCCATCTTGGCCTCTTGAGGACTAAAACTGCGCAATGCGCAATTTCAATCAGCAGTGACATGCAAACCACTAAACTGCATTGCTTAGTTTCTGGGGCCATCAAGGCACTTCCTTCCAGAGTTGCGCAATGAAAGCCTAGAGGTCAGTGTTGGGCCAGACTTGCGCAATTTTTGGAGGGAAGGCACAGCCTTCACCTCCATAAATGCGTAATGCTAGTAGGGTAAGGCAAGGTCCGGGCCAAGGCAGCCTAGACCCGTCGACAGGCAACTAAAAACATGAGAAGTTTGAATGCATGCTAATACTGAGTGTAAATAAGAGTGAATGATCATGCATGGAAACAATAAGTGTAGGATTTAGAAAAAGGGAAATCATGCATTTGTGTGAAGTGAGTCGCCGCAACGGCGACCATCGGTGCAAAAACAGTGTCATGCATAAGACATTAGTGAGATGCGAACGAAAACTGAAACGGTGCTTCTACAAGCTAACATACATTAAAATGATAGCAAGCATTCATTTAAATCAAGTAGACAACACTCACACAAAGTGAAACACAAAAAGCGACAGAAACGCAGCGCAAGACATGAAAAGCAGACTTACCCTGAAACAGCTAAGCTGAAAGTGCCGAAGGCTCCTAGATGCAATGTGGGATGTCAGAGTTGTAAGATCAATGTGAGGAATGAGCTCTGCAGCATCCAGTTCATAAGTTTTGATAAGATCGAGGTTATGATGCGCATGCCACAAATCTAGGAAAAATGACACTTGGCGAGAGGTTTCTAAAATGAGCTTTGCATGTAACCTCTAAATGCTAAGAATAGATCCCCAGATCTAGGGATGCCTTTTGCATGCTACCTTTTTCTATTTCAGGAAGAGTATTCCATGCATGCAAATCAGTTTTGCTCAGTCCCGGAGGGAACCATTCAACCTGAAGGCACATGTAACAGCCTGCCTAACTAACAGAGGGATTTGCGCAATTTCTAAGAGGAATTGGGCTGGTTATCCTAAAGGGATTGCACAATTTTTGGGTGGAGGAGATGAATGCTACCCAAAACTATGCAATTTTTGAGGGGGAGTTGGGCTAGTTGTCCCAGAGGGATTACGCAATTTCTAGGGGGAGCAGGCAACTGCTGCCCAAAATTACGCAATTTATGGGCTGAGTTGCAGTGTTGGGCCTGATTGTGCAATTTTCCCAAGGAAGATTGTCTGGCTATTTTGCGCAATTTTGGAGCTCAATAGTCTTTCTAGTAGATTTGCACAATTTCTGGAGGGAAGGTTGGTTCCCCTCCAGAATTGGGTAATTTTCTGAGGGAGCTACTCAGCCAGCAACTAGCCCAATTCCGGAATGGTAGCCTATGAGGGGAGAGAAGCAAACTCATATGCACAGGCTAGCAAGTTGTTGAAAAACCAATGAACCCTATGTACTTGATAGTGCAAGGCATGATACTAGGATGGTTGGTAGGGAGGCTCCAAAACAAAGCTAAGGCAAAATTTTGGAGGGAGGTTGTAGTCACTACAACACTTGGCGACAGACTGGTAGAACTCCAGCTCTTTGAATGGACCTCGTTCATGAAAAACAAGTATAACACCTCTAGAAGTATTGTTCAATTCTCTGTTCGTCTTGGTTTCTGTCATGCGGAAAGAGTTATATTTGCGGACAAATCTAACCTCCCTAGGAGTCTAAGACTCTCTAGTGACAAACAAACCAAACAAGAGCTATCCTTCTCTAAATACACATTATTCTACGAGAATTCAAATGTTTTCGATCTTACCTTAGGTCCAACGCTTGTTGTAGCAGTCCAGCCTTGCTGATCCAGATGAGCTCCTCCTTCACTTTCAGACCTGCATACACTAACAAAGCAAACTATTACATAGCATCTGAATATTCATCATAAAATAAAGCATATCTATCATATTGACCAAGGAATACATGAAATAATTCATTAACAAATCATTGAGAAGAATGGACTTATTTGTATTAAATAATCAAAGGAACCATTACAACCTGAGCCTTGGTGTTGTGCAAGCTCCTCCCAGGGTCCAGCAAGAGATTTGCTCTACTTTGACAAGCTCACCCACTCCCAATATGGCAACAAGGAAGGATAGTGATCTCTCCTCACAAGTCAACAATGGAAGTCCTAATTCCAGCAGCATTTACCCTTTAGAATGTTCAGCTTTCAACCTCCCCTCCCATGGCCCAATGCCAGTATTTATAGTATTCTAGAGGAGGTTATTCAGTTCCAACATCAATGGGATACTCCCTCTTTTGGATGGGGTAGCTCCTCTCTTGATGGGATAAGCTCCTCTATCATAGGAATGCATGAACCATCTGGAGGCGCTCAATACACGTCAAACACTCTTCTAGAAGGCTCTAGAAGTGACCACAAGTAACTTTTTAAAGATGAAACTCGCGCCTTTTGACCTTTACAGGGGTACGCATCCATCCTTTGGCTTACAGAGCGTACAAGTATGCAGGTACAGTGTGTTTGGAGTGCGTACACGCAGGCAAGGTAGAGGGAACCTGCATACCGAGAGATAAACATGTTTTTAAGTGACTTTCTCTCTTTTTGAAGTTTGACATGAAGGGCAGAGGTATGAGGCTTGACCAGGAGGATAATATGACTATTGATGGAGCCATATTAACTGCAGATAGTCATGGTGACAAATTTCAGTGTAACAGTTACATTGAAGATCATGCCATTGCAAGGCGCGCTAATCGCAAATCGCCAGATCGCAGACTGCGCCATCGTGCCGATCGCAATATCGCATGTCGCAACATCGCGGGTCGTAGGAGTTTAATGTTTGTTAAGTATTGCCATTATATTTCTGTGATGTGTGATCTTGCGATCGGTGTTATCGCAGATCGACAGATTTTGAGGTTTTTCCTTATGAACATTACTTACTGCGATGCGACATTAGGCTTAGCGTGGGGGGGCCTTGCGCATTAATGAAATTTTTTAAAGACCTTTACCTTATCGTAGACTTAGGTTAAAATATTCGAAAGACCTTTCTAAGCTTACGATGGTAGCTTTATTTTGAAGAAGGAAAAATTGATTTTTCTCAAAATTAAACTATGGGTTCCCATTCATTTAGCATTTTGGACAAACACTTAAATGAAAAAGGGGGGGTTGTTGCTGGCCACAACAATTGGCGATTCACTTGGGAGAACCAGTTATCTCTAACCTTCTTTTGACTTTTTCCAAACTTCTAAAAGTAATAAAAAAAATTTCTCAAAAAACTTAAACTTTATTATAGAAAGATAAAAATATTATACTTCAAACCATCAATGATATTTCGTTTCAACTCCTTTCTATTTACTTGTATTCTTAGCTTGTTCTTGCGTTTACACCAGCCCTTACTTGGTCTTAAATAAAAATTTAAAATAAAGTCTTCCCTGTATAGCAGTCCTTTTTAAATATGCTTATTTGTCGCGGGTAGAGCCTCTGCTGCCAGCAGGCGTCCATAGCCTCGACAGGGTTACCTATTAACCAGTAATGATCCTTTATCCTGCCTAAGTGTGTTTACAACCATTCAGAGAAAAACCCATTTTGACACTTTTTCTTTTTTTTATTCTCTAAAGAACAATGTCTTGGTTTGGTGGCCAAATTATGACACAGTCACTCACTAGATTTATAATTTTGCTGAACAAGTTGGCTCGTGATGAGACCCCCTGTCTTTTGATTGCAACAATCTTGAGTCGTTACCCTGTTTTGGTGGACAGTTTTGGCAAAGTCAGCAAGTTATAATATCTGTGATGATCATAAGTCGGCTCGTGATGAGACCTCTTATTCTTTGAGATATAGTGTTTTCATTGGATTGCTTCCCTGAATGCTGTGATTTCCTTTAGCAGGGAGGAAGTTAATTTTATTTCCTTAAGAAAGTTCTGGATGACAATAATAAAGCTTCTTTGGTAATCGTTGTTTCTACAGGGACTCCTCATCTTGTCATTGATGCCTTTCATTGTACTGACGTAAAACAATTGCTTCGCTAAGATTACTTTCTTCAATTTTTGGAGTTGAAACTAATATCATATCTGGATTAAAGTTCTATTGATAATAAAGATCACGTTTCAAAGAATTTTTTTTTGTCATTCATAGAAGCAGAAGTTCAAAATCTTGATAGAGAAAAAAGGTGTCTTTCGTAAACGTCGAATGTTGTTGACCAAAGCAAAATTTATTTATGGAGAAAAATACTTAACGAAATGAGAAGCAGACATTCCCTAGGGTTGTGTAGACAATAAGGATAATCTTCTTTCCTTATTTTGACTATCAACTATTCAAAAATAAACCTAACTACCTAACTAAACTACTCCTACTCCTACTCTAATTATATACAAAAATTTGACTAGGTGAAATGATATTTCCAATGGAGCCACCTTCTCATTTTTATTCCTACACGTATGCAACTTTCCAACGTTAGTGTTAAGAACAGAACTTTCCTTTGACTGTTAACGTTGGATGCGGAATAAGAATGGATAACTCCAGTTGGAATTTTGCCCGAAATTTCTTTCTCGCAAAAAATTCTTTCCAACTGGATATCTATTGGATCATAAAAATAAGGATGAATTTCTGTTATATCTTGATGATCTTGTAATAGAGGAAGTTTTGTACTTCCCTGACATAGTTTAGCTTTCCACAATGGTAGCTCGTCTTTTGGATGTTCTTTGATAAGGTGTTGGTCATACCAGAATAATCTATCAAAAAACTGAAAATTTTTAACGCAATCTGATTTTGTATAAAATGAGTGCAAGTGGGAACAATAATAAAAAAAGTTTTTTGTACAAATAAAGTTACAACACAACTGGGATAAGCTTGTAAAATTTTGTTGTTCACAAGAACTGGCCAGATCATGTGAATTAGAAGATAAATTATGATTGTGAACAGGAATGGGGGTTTCTTCATGGTATGAATCATAGATCGGGATATCGTCTTGGTCAACAAAATCAGGCGAATGATCTTTGGCCTCGAAATGAGGATTGAATGATATGTTTTCCAAATTAGAGTATCTCTCATTTTTTGAGCTTTGATGAGTTACTTGAGATAAATCAATAACATCGTCGTTGGCAAAGTAACCATCATAACTAATTTTACCAGTTTCCCTAGATCTTTCCTTTTGGTCATATATTTTCAGACAAGGAGATTCAAGTGTTCCTTGCTTGGAAACAATCAAGGGATGTTCTATAGCTATCTCTTTATTTTGAAAATCTAACGATGACTTATTTGAATTATCCTCTGTGTTTTTTGAAATATCTTTAATGTTCAGAGGGGAAAAGTTATCATCATTAAAAACATTAGGGTAAAGAGAGAAGTGTGATTCTGAAGCAACACATTTAAAACTATCATCATGAAAATATCTTCGTTCATCAGATTCAACATAGACATTGGGTTTTAGATCATACCTTTGTGTACTGATACTTCCTGAAAGAAACATAGTTTGCTGTTCTAACCTTGGTGTCTGCATTTGTTGACTTGCAACGAGATCATCTGACCTTGTATCAAAGTCATCTCCTGGTTCCAAGGCAGGCTTCCCTCCAACATCCTCGCTTTTCTCTTCTTGTATTAGAGTATGGATAACTCCCAGGCTTTGGGGGATTTCTTCATTATGAGCGATTTGTATATTCAAATTGGAATTCTCGTTCATATTAGAAAGAAAAGAGACAAAACTCGAACTAATTTCTGCTTGATCAGATATAGGAGGCAGGGAATGTTCAGCATAATCTAAAGATTCTCCTCTATGATTTCGTTTACAAGATCGTATTTTAGACAATCAAGATGAAATCGCATATTAAAATCCCTAATAGATTCATCTTTTTTCCGGAGATAATCAATTTCATCGTATACCTGGTCATAGTCATAACAATCAAATTCAAGAATGAAAATCTTAGCGAATTGGTGCCAGCTGTGAATTGATGCAACTGGGAGGTTTCTGCACCATTTTCTAGCTTCTGCCGTGAGTGTAAGAGTAAAAATTCTGCATAAAACGCCTTCATCAATTCTTGGAATATCATAACTTGAAATTCTTTGAATAAATTGAAGAGCATGATTGAAAGCAGAAGAGTTATTCTTACCATTGAGTTTTACCTGAGACAAGAGTCTTACCACTTCAGGTGGAGTGTTGGAAGAGGTAGGAACATGGATGCAACTCCAAATGGGAAGTTTGTGAGCAGCCATCTAGATTCAAATGTTACGATTTGAAAATCATTCCAACAGACACTATGTTCAGGCCCTCCTTCTAGCGCCAAATATGTTGAAGCCCAGAAAATCGGGTCGACAACAAGAGGGATACCCACCCGGTTCAGACCTCGGTTGGCAGCTCCTTATCTGTTTGGTATAGCGGGTCCGACAGGGGATAACGGGACCAGTTTCCTGATCTTGGGTGTGTGTGTGTGTATGGAGTTGAGTTATGCTGATCTAAGAGTATTTTAAAGCTAATCTAAATCATATTCTTTAACTTTACTCTATGCTATTGTATCTAATGAGTAACAACAAATCAAATCTATTCTAACCCGGGATTGTATATCTTCCATCATGTGATCTAAAAAGATTTCGAATAATAACTGGTAATAAAGATCATTCACTCATTATAAGAATGGAAATCATTAAAGATGAACCACTTTGCATAAGAAGTTAGGCAAAAGAGTTGTGAACAACATATCGCATAATAAGTTATTCATATGTCAAACATAAACAATATGACTCCACCGTACAAAAGTACCAAATGATAACCCATATATTCATGCAGTAACATATAAACAACTGAAACTATAAATCACTTAAAGGATATAAGCAGACATTGCCAAGAGATAAAAGTACCATTTATGACTATTTCTACCCATAAGCTTCAAGCAAAAATGATCTATCTCTACTTGTTCTAAAATCTACCAAGAGTAAAAAAGTGCAACATCAGTAGCAGATATCAAAATGCAAGTAAAAATAAATCTCGATCCATCTATTCATCAAGACCTCCTCTGAGGGTGCAGAAGTGCATGTTCTGAGGATAAGTTTTTGACAAATCTCTGGACCCTTCTCTAAATGCATGAGAAGGGTTAAAATACTACTTCCTAAATCTAAAAATAGTGTTTTTACAAAATTGTAGTGTACGGTTCTCAAATGACCGTCCTTTTTCTAATCTAAACAAAAAGAAACAACAAACTACTAAAAATAAGCTACTTCTAAATTTGGTCTTTAAAACTGCAAGTGTTCAGCATGGATTTGAGAAGAGTCGGTTGGCCGACCTCTGCGCTGAGCTGGGCTGTGAAAACGGAGTCTATCAGAGCTGGCACTACTTTCTCGGTTGAGTTTATCATGCATCTCACAGTCGTCGATTGACTGTGTGGCTTGACTAAGTATGCCCAATAGCACTCCCAATTCAACCTGTTCAAAGCCTAGATCGCTTTTCCCTTTTCCTGCGCCTTCTCTTTCCATTCTGCCTCTATTCGTGACTTGTTTGGTACGTACCCAGGGGTGGTTTCTGTGATTAGGTTGGCTCTGTGTAAATTTTCATTTACACAGTCTATAAGAACACTTGCCTGTGTTGTCGCTGCCTCTGCTGCCGGTTCTGCCTGCCTGATTTGATTTTCCCATTTGTTAAAGAGAAATTCTTTATGGCTTTCATTTATTCTGGGTGCATTTGCTCTCTTCCCTTCCTCTCCATCCTGCCAAGCTAGATACTTTGTCACTCGTCTGTCAACCTGGTCGTAGTCACTTCGCAGGTTTGTCACTTGATTGGTGAGTTTGTCGCTCAGCTCGCAATAGTGACTCCACTGCGATATTTTACATCCCAACTCTTCCTGTTGCTGCAGAAGTTGCTCATTTAAGCTAGTAGACTCTGAAATGAATTCGGCAAGATTGGGCTCGTCCTTGTGTATTTCTTGTAAAGCTTGCAACTGCTTTCCATTTTCGTCCAGGCTTTTCTAATAGCTTATCTGCATTTGCTGAAAATCTTCTTGTAGTTTCTCGAGTTGTTTGGACGCTTCATTACTGGCATTGGCTTTTTGTAGATGTTGTTGTAGTAGCTGTATTTGGTTTTCTTGCTCCCTCAATAGTTGTTGAACTTCTGACACTTTGTCGATAGTCGCAGAAGTGTATGCTCCTGCGATTTGAGACAACTTCGTGAGATTTTCTGTCGGGTTGTTGTTAGGGTCTTTCCATAAGACGTCTAAATGTTCAGCATCCTGTGACAGTGTATTCTCCAGCTTTCTCTTCTTTCTTTGTCTCCTCACCACTGCTTTATGTTGAGGACTATAGAATACATCAAATGGGGGAATTTCCTCTATACTAAGTAGAAGCTCAGAAGGCGGAGCGATATGACTGTGCTCCGTTTCTGAGACACTACCGACCATGGTTGAAACCATTTCTTGTGCTACCTGTGCATCGCTCACAGGTGTTCTTGGGACTTGCCCTTCAAGGCTGATTAGCTCATTGAATTTTTCCCACTCTTTATCGAGCTCTGTCATGACGAGTGACGATTTAATGACGGGAGGAGGGACATCTCTTGGTGGGGAGGCGATAACTTGCAGTTGCGACATTGCACTTGGCTGAGCAGTATCCTTGGATGTTTCTTCGCCTTTTCCTTGGTCGCTTGCAGACTTTTTAGAACGTTCAGGGGTTCCTTGGGCAGCGTCAGATTTGGATTTGGAAGTACTGGAGTTTCCGCTGAGGCTGACACTTGGAGTAGGCTCTCTGGCGAGCAGGCGCAACTTTTCTAGAGGAACACTGGCTAGCCTTCTTTCTCTGAATAACAAAAATCTATCGAGGTCATCTGGGGATAACCTTGACTTAGCTTCTCGCAAAACTTCCTGGAATGAACTTTTATTTTGAAACAAGTCATCAAATAAATCTTTATTTCCGGCGAACACTTTTATTCTGACACTTATAGTGAAATCATGGGCAGCATTATTTAGGTCAAAAGGTCGAGCGGGGAGTTTAAATAATTGTAGGGATGTCACATTCCCTACTTCGGCAAAAGCATGTCCTACATCGAATAATGAGAAGGCCCCACAAGCTACAGGAAACTGAGGCCATATGGCCTTTTTCTTGTCTTTTAGCTCTTTGGTTAGGCCGCCTCTGGAGCAAGTCTGATAGACAATTTCCCTAGCCAAAAGCTTGTTGGGGACATACAAAGGTAGGACATGTGGAGGTACAGTGCTCCAAAACACTCTAATATAAGTGAACCATTCTTCCCCGAACCATCTTGCAACGGGGATGATGTCTATTTGCGCTTCGGGTGAGCACCTCGAAGGTTTTTCACCATACATCATCCTATATAGGGGTAAGATGAGCCCGTGGAAAATCTGATAGAAGTGAGGGGCAAACTGTGAATCCCATAATACTTTGTGATAAACATGAATAGGTGACGGGTCCTGCGTAGTCCATTTCCAACCCATAGTTGGAAATTTAGATACATAGCAAATAGAATCCATAATGTAAGAAGACAGATAAAAAGGAGGATAGACCCTTTGTGACAAGGATCTCTTAGAATGGTAATTCATGACAGCAGTGTATAAATTATCAGAAAATATTTTGGCCCAATCCACGAGATCAGAATTTGTGGCAGCGTCTATGAGTGATAGCCATTCAGACGAAAATTTATTTATGTCTGGCATCCCAAACAGCCTGCACAGCATGGCCGCAACAAAACAATATGGAGAGGTGAGAGAACCAATGTTGTACATACCATTCTTGTCCCTTTTTAGCGGCTCCTCTCTTCTGGTCCATTCTTTAGTGGTTTCTGCCAGGTTTGGGTTCTCTGGTGCAAATTTCTTGACAAATTGCGTGTTGTAGGTCATCTGAGGCTCAGGAAGATGATACATAAGATTTAAGTCTTGCGCGGCGAATGATCCTATGAGCCCATGCCCTGGAGCCTTGAATTGTCTTCCTTGTAACTCTGCATTGTCAAGTATCCATTTGATTATATCTGTATACGGAAATATCTTGGGTCTAGCTGCTATTCGATGAACAAATGAACAAGCCAGCTCTTCTAAGGATGCCTCGGAAGAGTTTTGTGATCCCGCAATGCTATCGACCTTCATTACTCTGGGATTTCCCTCCTCCAGCAGCCTATACATGCCTTCCCAGGTCGAAATTCCTGCGTCCCTGTTGCATGCAGTGTCTGTGTACAAGGGCACCATCTCCTTTGCCTTTTCCTTCGTCTCGGAGCCTTGGGCTTTATTCTTCTTTTCCATTTGCTCCTGCATTCGGCTTTTGAATCTTCTTATCTCCTAGTTCCTGCAGATTACGAGCGAGGTGGAAATGACTGATTGAGAAAGGTATGGCGAGAGTTTAATGCAACAGATATACTAAATATGCCACCTTACGTGAAACAAATTCTTTAGCAAAGCACGCGTCTTTATTTCATTAAATAACTGACAACTAATCCACTTACTATCATTAAAAGCGCATGATTTGGAGTCAGATTATGGTAAGTGGCCTTTCTTTGAATGGCGTGCCCGAAGGATTCGCGATTAAATGATTCATGATTTTCTTTATGTTACATCAAAGATCATGCCATCGCAAGGCGCGCTTATCGCAAATCGCCAGATCGTAGACTGTGTCATTGCGGCGATCGCAATATCGCAGATCGCAACATCGCAGGTCACAGGAGTTTGATGTTTGTTAAGTATTGCCATTTAATTTCTGCAATGTGCGATCTTGCGATCGGTGTTATCGCAGATCGACAGATTTTGAGGTTTTTCCTTATGATCATTACTTATTGCGACGCGACGTTAGGCTTAACTTTGGGGGGCCTTGCACATTAATGCAATTTCTTAAAGACCTTTAACTTATTGTAGACTTAGTTTAAAATATTCGAAAGACCATTTTAAGCCTACGATGGTAGCTTTATTTTGAAGAAGGAAAATTTGATTTTTCTCAAAATTAAACTAGGGGTTCCTTATTCATTTAGTATTTTGGACAAATACTTAAATGAAAAAGAGGGGGGGTTGTTGCTGGCCACAACAATTGGCGATTCACTTGGGAGAACCAGTTATCTCTGACTCTCTTTTGACGTTTTTCAAACTTCTAAAAATACTAATAAAAAAATTTCATAAAACTTAAACTTTATTATAGAAAGATAAAAATATTATACTTCAAACTATCAATGATATTTAGTTTCAACTCCTTTCTATTTACTTGTATTCTTAGCTTGTTCTTGCATTTACACCAGCCCTTACTTGGTCTTGAATAAAAATTAAAATAAAGTCTTCTTTGTATAGCAGTCCTTTTCAAATATGCTTCTTTGTCGCAGGTAGAGCCTCTGCTACCAGCAGGCGTCCATAGCCTCGACAGGGTTACCTATTAACTAGTAATGATCCTTTATCCCACCTAAGTGTTTACAAATATTAAGAGAAAAACCCATTTTGACACTTTTTCTTTTTTATTCTCTAAAGAACAATGTCTTGGTTTGGTGGCCAAATTATGACACAGTCATTCACTAGATTTATACTTTTGCTGAACAAGCTGGATCATGATGAGACCCCCTGTCTTTTGATTGCAACAATCATGAGTCGTTGCCTTGTTTTGGTGGACAGTTTTGGCAAAGTCAGCAAGTTATAATATCTGTGATGATGATAAGTCGGCTCGTGATGAGACCTCTTATTCTTTGAGATATAGTGTTTTCATTGGATTGCTTCTCTGAATGCTGCGATTTCCTTTGGCAGGGAGGAAGTCAATTTTCTTTCCTTAAGAAAGTTCTGGACGACAATAATAAAGCCTCTTTGGTAATCGCTGTTTCTACAGGGATTTGTCATCTTGTCATTGATGCCTTTCATTGTACTGACGTAAAACAATTGCTTCGCTGAGATTACTTTCTTCAGTTTTTTGGAGTTGAAACTAATATCATATCTGGTTTAAAGTTCTATTGATAATAAAGATCAAGTTTCAAAGAAAAATATTTGTCATTCATAGAAGCAAAAGTTCAAAATCTTGACAGAGAAAAAGGTGTCTTTCGTAAACGTCGAATGCTGTTAACCAAAGCAAACTTTATTCATGGGAAAAACTTAACGAAGTGAGAGGCAGACATGCCCTAGGGTTATATAGACAATAGGGATGATCCTCTTTTCTTATTTCGACTATCAACTACTCAAAAATAAACCTAACTACTTAACTAAACTACTCCTACTCCTACTCTAATTTTATACAAAAATTTGACTAGGTGAAATGATATTTCCAATGGAGCCATTTTCTCATTTTTACTCCTATACGTATGCAGCTTTCCAACGTTGGTGTTAAGAATGGAATTTTCCTTGGGATGTTAACGTTGGATGCGGAATAGGAATGCATAACTCTAGTTGGAATTTTGTCCGAAATTTCTTTCCCGCAAAATCTTCCTTCCAACTGGATATCTATTGGATCATAAAAGTAAAGATGAATTTCTGTTGTATCTTGATGATCTTGTAATGGAGGAAGTTCTGTACTTCCTTGACATAGCTTGGCTTTCCACAATGGTAGCTCGTCTTTTGGATGCTATTTGATAAGGTGTTGGTTATACCAAAATAATCTATCAAAAAACTGAAAATTTAAAACGCAATTTGATTTTGTACAAAATGAGTGTAAGTGGGAATAATAATAGAAAAGGTTTTTTGTACAAATAAAGTTACAGTACAACTAGGATAAGCTTGTAAAATTTTGCTGTTCACAAGAACTGGCCAGGTTATGTGAAACAGAAGATAGACTATGATTATGAATAGGCGTGGTGTTTTCTTCAAGGTATGAATCATAGATAGGGAGATTGTCTTGGTCAGCAAAATCAGGCGAATGATCTTTGGCCTCAAAATGAGGATTGAATGATATGTTTTCTGAATTAGAGTATCCCTCATTTTTTTGGCTTTGATGAGTTACTTGAAGTAAATTGATAACATCGTCATTGGCAAAGTAACCATCATAACTAATTTTACCAGTTTCCCTAGATTTTTCCTTTCGGTCATATAATTTTAGACAAGGAACTTCAAGTGCTCCTTGCTTGGAAACAATCGAGGGATGTTCTATAGCTATCTCTTTATCTTGAAAATCTAACGATGACTTATTTGACTTATCCTCTGTGTTTTTTGAAACATCTTTACTGTTAAGAGGAGAAAAGTTATCATCATTAAAAACATCAGGGTAAAGAGAGAAGTGTGATTCTGAAGCAACGCATTTAAGATTATCATCATGGAAAAATATTCGTTCGTCAGATTCAATACAGACATCGGGTTTCAGATCATACCTTTGTGTGCTGATACTTCCTGAAAGAAAAATAGTTTGTTGTTCTAACCTTGGCGTCTGCATCTGTTGACTTGCAACGAGATCATCTGACCTCGTATCAAAGTCATCTCTTGGTTCCAAGGCAGGTTTCCCTCCATCGTCTTTGCTTTTGTCTTCTTGTATCAGAGTATGGATAACTCCTAGGCTTTGAGGGCTTTTTTCATTATGAGCGATTTGAATATTCAAATTGGAATTCTCGTTCATATTGGAAAGAAAAGAAACAAAACTCAGACTAATTTTTGCTTGATTAGATATAGGAGGCAGGGAAGGTTCAGCATAATCTAAAGATTCTTCATCTATGAGTTCGCTTTCTGTATCGTATTTTAGACAATTGAAATGAAATCGCATATTAAAATCCCTAATAGATTCATCGTTTTCTCTGAGATGATCAATTTCATCGTATACCTGGTCATAGTCATAATAATCAAATTCAAGAATAAAAATCTTGGCGAATTGATCCCAGCTGTGGATTGATGCAACTAGGAGGTTTCTGCACCATTTTCTAGCTTCCGCCGTGAGTGTAAGAGTAAAAATCCTGCATAAAACTCCTTCATCAATTCTTGGAACATCATAACTTGGAATTTTTTGAATAAATTGAAGGGCATGATTAAAAGCAGAAGAGTTATTCTTACCATTGAATTTTAACTGAGACAAGAGTCTTACCACTTCAGGTGGAGTGTTAGAAGAGGTAGGAACATGGATGCTGCTCCAAATGGGAAGTCTGTGAGCAGCCATCCAAATTCAAATGTTTACGATTTACAAATCATTCCAAAAGACACTATGTTCAGGCCCTCCTTCTAGCGCCAAATATGCGGTTCGGACCTTGGTTGGAAGCTCCTTATCCGTTTAGTATAGCGGGTCCGACTGGGGATAACGGGACCAATTTCCTGATCTTGGGTGTGTGTGTGTGTGTAGAGTTGATTAATGTTGATCTAAGAGTACTTTTAAAACTAATCTAACTCAGATTCTTTAACCTTACTCTATGCTATTGTATCTAATGAGAAACAACAAATCAAATCTATTCTAACCCGAGCTTGTATATCTTCCATTATGCGATCTAAAAGGATTTCGAATAATAACTGGTAATAAAGATCATTCAGCTATCATAAGAAAAGAAACCATTTGAGATAAACCATTTTGCATAAGAAGTTAGGCAAAGTAGTTGTGAACAGCATAGCGCATAATAAGCCATTCATATATCACACATAAACAATATGACTCCACTGTACAAAAGTGCCAAATGATAACCCATACATTCATGTAGTAACATATAAACAACTGAAACTGTAAATCACTTAAAGAGTATAAGCAGACATTGCCAAGAGATAAAAGTACCATTTACGACTAGTTCTACCCATAAGCTTCAAGCAAAAAACTGATCTATCTCTACTTGTTCTAAAATCTACCAAGAGTACGGAAGTGCAACATCAGTAGCAGACATCAAAAAATGCAAGTAAAAATAAATCTCGATCCATCCATTCATCAAAACCTCCTCTGAGGGTGCAGAAGTGCATGTTCTGAGGATACGTTTTTGACAAATCTCCAGACCTTTCTCTAAATGCATGAGAAGGGTTAAAATACTACTTCCTAAGTCTAATAATAGTGTTTTTACAAAATTGTAGGATACGTTTCTCAAACGACCGTCCTTTTTCTAATCTAAACAAAAAGAAACAGCAAACTACTAAAAATAAGCTACTTCTGAATTTGATCTTTGAAACTACAAGTGTTCAACATGGATTTGAGAAGAGTCGGTTGGCCGACTTCTGCACTGAGCTGGGCTGCGAAGACGGAATCTATGAGAGTTGGCACTACTTTCTCTGCTGAGTTTGCGATGCATTTTACAGTCATCCATTGACTGTGTGGCTTGACTAAGTATGCCCAATAGCACTCCCAATTCAGTCTGTTCAAAGCCTGGATCGCTTTTCCCTTTTCCTGCACCTTCTCTTTCCATTCTGCCTCTATTCGTGACTTGTTTGGTAGGTATCCCGGGGTAGTTTCTGTGATTAAGTTGGCTCTGTGTAAATTTTCATTTACACAGTCTATAAGAACATTTGCCTGTGTCGCCGCTACCTATGCCGCCTGTTCTACCTGCTTGATTTGATCGTCCCACTTGCTGAAGAGCAATTCTTTATGGCTTTCGTTTATTCTGGGTGCATTTGCTCTCTTCCCTACCTCTCTTCTGGTCCATTCTTTAGTGGTTTCTGCCAGGTTTGGGTTCTCTGCTGCAAATTTCTTGACAAATTGTGTGTTGTAGGTCGTCTAAGGCTCCGGAAGATGATACATAAGCTTTAAGTCTTGCGCGGTGAATGATCCTATGAGCCCATGCCGTGGAGCCTTGAATTGTCTGCCTTGTAACTCTGCATTGTCAAGTATCCATTTGATCATATCTGTATACGGCAATATCTTGGGTCTAGCTACTATTCGATGAAGAAATGAACAAGCCAACTCTTCTAAGGATGCCTCGGAAGAGTTTGGCGATCCCGCGGTGCTATCGACCTTTATTACTTTGGGATTTTCCTCCTCCAGCAGCCTATACATGCCTTCCCAGGTTGAAATTCCTGTGTCTCTGTTGCATGCAGTGTCTGTGTACAAGGGCACCATCTCCTTTGCCTTTTCCTTCGCTTCGGAGCCTTGGGCTTTATTCTTTCCCATTTGTTCCTGCGTTCTGCTTTTTGAATCTTCTTATCTCCTAGCTCCTGCAGATTACAAGCGAGGCGGAAATGACTGATTGAGAAAGGTGATGGGCAGGGAAAATTTTAAGAACACCCCCTAAATTTATAAATATAATAAATGGGCGAATCTTCATGGTATATAGGAGAAATGGAAGGCGATTTTATCAATAATATAATATGTATATATAATTTTTTGGCAAATCTCTCACGAGTCATGGCGAATATTTTACTCAATTATAAAATCTTGTAAGATCTTAGTATTACCATGGGTTATCGTAAACCTGGAGCTTAAAAATTACTATTAGTAATTTATAAAGTTGATTTTTATGTTAACCAAGCTAAAATGTTTAACATACATTAAATTAGAACATCCATTTTTACTCTTGATCTAGCCCTGAGAGGGATCAAATATTTTTTCACTCTATGCTAGTTTGCATATCACGATATTTGATATCCAGAGTAAAGATGGATCTATGCTAGTTTAATTCCCCCATTTAAATAGGCTACATTCTAGGTGAATACCATGGGTCAATACCATGTGCCATTTTGGTGAATACCATGGGTCAATAACATGTGCCATTTTTATTTTTATTAATACTAATATTAGGGTTAATAATATTTTTTTGCATGGTATTAATAACAATCTAGTCCATGGTATTTGTCCCATATTATTTTGCCCATAGGTTTTACCTAAATATAAAGCATTTTTGAGTGTTCGCAAATATAACGTGACTTATGGAGTAAATATAAAAAAAATATTTTATTTGTTTACTATACCTCTCATTTATTTGTATTTTTATTAATTTACCATACCTCTTACAAATATGGTATTTGGCCCATAGGATTAACTTAAATAAAACCTCTTTCTTGAGCCCACATAAATAGAACGAGGGTTATGGACTAAGGTTTTATTTATTTACCATACCTACATAAATAGAACGAGGGTTATGGACTAAGGTTTCATTTATATTTTTATTGATTTACCATACCTTTTGAGTAAGTATAAAAGGACATGTTATTTATTTACCATATCTCCACTTTACTTATATTTTTATTTGTTTACACCCTTGCATGTATATAAGGAGACTTATGGAGTAAATATAAAAAATGTTTTATTCATTTACCATACTTTTCATTTATTTATATTTTTATTAATTCACCATACCTCTTTTATAAATATCGTATTTGGCCCATAGGATTCACTTAAATAAAACCTATTCTTGAAAATGGGCGAATGGATTCACTTAAATAAAACCTATTCTTGAAAATGGGCGAATGGAAGGTTCTAACTCCTAATTTCAAGGGCTAAATTTACCTTTCTTACCCTCTCCCTTAATAAAAGGTGGGCCATTTGAGGTGATTTGTAAAAAAGTACTATGATACAAAATATTCGCCCACTAAAAATTTAAAACCCCTTAATTTCGCCAAAGGGCGAACATTTGCCCCTAAAATTTTCTATGGTGATGGGAGAGTTTTAAATGCAGCCGATATACTAAATATGCCACCTTACGTAAAACAATCCTTTAGAAAAGCATGCGTCTTCATTTCATTAAATAACTGACAACTAACCCACTTACTATCATTAAAAGCGCATGATTTGGAGTCAGATTATGGTAAGTGGTCTATCTTTGAATGGCGTGCCCGAAGGATTTGCGATTAAATGATTCATGATTCGCTTTATGCTCTATCGAAGATCATGCCATCGCAAGGCACGCTTATCGCAAATCGCCAGATTATAGAATACGTTATCGCGGCGATCGCAATATCGCAGGTCGCAACATCGCGGGTCGCATGAGTTTCATGTTTGTTAAGTATTGCCATTTCATTTTCTGCGATGTGCGATCTTGTGATCGGCGTTATCACAGATCGGCAGACTTTGAGGTTTTACCTTATGGAAATTACTTACTGCGACGCGGCGTTAGGCTTAACATTGGGGGGCCTTGCGCATTAATGCAATTTCTTAAAGACCTTTACCTTATCGTAGGCTTAGGTTAGAATCTTCAAAAGACCGTTTTAAGCCTGCGATGGTATCTTTATTTTGAAGAAGGAAAATTTGATTTTTCTCAAAATTAAACTAGGGGTCCCCTATTCATTTAATATTTTGGGTAGATAGTTAAACGAAAAAAAGGGGGGGGGTGTTGCTGGCCACAACAAGTACACAGACTCTCTGGCTCAGCACTGCCTTTGCTTCTTTAGGTCAACCCTTGACTTGCTTCTTCTCTCTGCTTTCAGCTTACTGCCTTCTATTAGTTTGTGGCTTTAAAGCTAATCTACTTCCTGACTATTCATTTTTGCTTCCTAGATTTCTGGTTTACTTGCCTCTGTTCGTTTGAATCCCTCTGTCCTACATAATTAGTCACAATATAATGCCTCATAGGGAGGTGGCCACCTATTTCATAATGGATGAGTGTCAGTTCTCTTAGACATATTTGAAATGACCATTTTTTCTGTTAACTCCAAGAATGCCCACAAAATACGACCTTTTGCTAATGCATAGTCCATATCGGACTTCAAATCCTATGTGATCTTGATTTATAATCTAATCAGATCCTTTCATCTAGATACTATGGTTGTCATCCATATCGGGCAGCTGAGTAGCATGATGTTTACCCATCTGATGTGAGTGGTTCTCTCTCTCTTCCACCAAGACACATGGAAATAGCTGTATGGCATTGGGCGGAACTCGGTTGAAACTGATTACCACTCGAAGCCCGTTTGATATCTTGCCAGTTTTGTGGAATCCCGCTCCGATGGAACTGAAACAATATTTTCTACGTTTTATAATTATTTCGGGTCTGAGAACTCGGGGCTTCTCTTCATTGAGAGGTTTTCCTTGTGATATGTGATTAGCGACTTGTCACTAATTGCATATCAGAAACTACCTCTGTTGCTTAAATTTGTCCCTGAATTTGCTGGTTGGTGTCAGCGAGCATTACCATTGTCCGTCGCTCTGCACGTTAGATCGACAGACATCGTTGATCTGTGCTGATCACCATTGCAACTGTATGAGGATTCCCTATGATAGCTTGATATTTATAAGATTTTGAATCATTGGCATGGTTTCTAAGGAGTTCATCAAAACTTAGAGAGTGTTCTAGGATCCATTCGAATCACACCTTCCCACTGAAAAAGATTTTGGACCACCAAAAGTTGGTTTTTAAGCATCAATCAAGTGAGGATATAGATTCCTCACTTGCCCAATTTCTATCCATCTTGCACTGCTTGTTTTTGAACTTTTGAGTCCAATCCTGACATACTCAACATCCCCTCTACACGTAGTTCTCACCTTCTTGTCCAAAACTGTATCTTCCTGCAATTCATTGAGATATGCAGGCAACAGATCATCAATAGAAGGCAATTGACTCTGCTCTTCAATATCTTCAAACAATGAAGGTTCAAATAGTCTCAAGCTTTCTACATTAACTACTGAATAGATGTGTATGTAAGCCAAAAAATCAAGGAGAAAAGCATTCTCATCGATTTTCTCAAATATCTTGAAAGGTCCATACCTTATTGGCTTCGGCTTCTTACCTTCACCTTGCATTCTGTCTTTGCTGATATATAGCCAAAATTGATCACCACCTTGGAAACTATGCTCAATATGATGCTTATCATGCCTTGCCTTGTACTTGGCTTGGCTTTTTTCCAGTTGTTCCTGCACTGTCTGGTGAATTTCTTGGATTTGTTCAATGAACTTGGTTTCTTTTTCCACATCACTATGTCCATCAACTGTGATGTATTTACCAAAGACAAAATCCAAGGGAGACCTTGGTATGAAACCAAAATAGGTCTCAAAAGGAGATCTTTGTGTAGAAGAATGTCTAGCATGGTTATAAGCATGTCGCACATAACATAAATGTTCATCTCAAGACTTGGGATGCTTGCTACAATAGCCTCTGAGAAACTGGATCAATGTCCTATTGACCACCTCTGTTTGGCCGTTCATTTGTGGATGAAAAGCTATGCTCTTATTCAATTTGGTGTCCATCAATTCCCATAGACTTTACCAAAATTTCCCAACAAATCAAGAATCTCGATCAGATACAATGGAAGTGGGTAATCCAAAATGAACCCATACATGCTGAAAGAACAACTTTGTTGTTTGTTCAGCTATAATCTGTTTGTTACAAGGTATTAAAATACGCATTTTGCTGAACCTATCCACAATAACATATAAATAGTCATGACCTTTTCTAGATTTAGGCAGTCCCCCAACAAAGTCCATGGAAACACTTTCCCAAGGATGAGAAGGAACTGGTAGTGGAGTGTACAAGCCTAGCTTTCTATTGCTGGGCTTGCTTTTAGCACACATGGTACACCCTCTTACATATCTAGAAACCGTTTCATTCATTTTTGGCCAATAACAAAATCTTTGCAACTGTTTTACTCAAAATGACCTGATATCAAGGAAGTATGTGCCTCCCTAATTATGTTAATTCTCTCTGTTTGTGGGATGCATAGCTTTCCCAAATGATACAAGAGTCTGTCCTTAGTATAGTAATCCAATTCTTCTACCTTTTTTCCTTTACTTAAAGCTGCATATACATCTTTAAATTCTATATCTTGAGCATATTGTTCAAAGTAGCTTTCATGTATTATTGAGTTATGCTTGAATATAGTAGATGCATTTATGATTGGTCTGGACAACATATTTGCAACTTTATTGTGTATGCCTTTTTTATATCTGATGACAAGATGAAATTGTTGTAAAAAATCCATCCACCTATAGTGTCTTGATCACTACAACTTAGTTTGTGAGTGTAAATATTGAAGTGGTTGATGATCAGTATGTACAACTGTCTCTTTTCCCATTAGATAATGTTTCCACTTTTTCACACTCTATACTAATGCATACAATTCTTTATCGTATGTGGGATAATTAACTACTACAGAATTAAATGTCTCAGAATGATAACATATGGATTTACCGTGCTGTATCAACACTGCTCCCATGGCATAGTCACTGGCATCTATTTCAATCTCAAAGGGTCTTTGAAGATTGGGCAGTGCTAGTACTAGTGCTGTACTAATATTTTCTTTTAAGGTGTCAAAGGCTTTATGTTGTTTGCCTCCCCACTGAAACACCTTGTTCAATCTTGTTAAAGCATGTAAGGGAGCTGCAATCAAGGAAAAGTTAGCAATAAACTTTCTCCAATACTATGCTGCTCCTAGGAAGCTTCTAACTTTGGTAGCAGATTTGGGTTTAGGCCAGTTTACAATGTCTGCAACCTTAGAGGGATCTATCTTCAATTCACCACCCCCTACAATATGACCCAAATAATTCAAATATGTTTTGCCAAATTCACATTTTGATAGCTTAACATAAAGATTTTCTCTTTTCAACAATCTAGAGTCTGCTTTACATGCTTCAAATGTTCTTCCCATGTTTTACTAAATACAAGAATGTCATATAGATATATAATGACAAAATCATCAATAAAAGGCCTGAGTACATCATTCATAACTCTCATGAAAGTAGCAGGAGCATTAGTTAAGCCAAAAGGCATAACTAACCACTCATACAATCCCTGGTTTATTTTGAAAGTAGTCTTCTATGCATCTTGCTTTGCAACTCTGACTTGATGGTAGCCACTATGCAAGTCTAGTTTGGAAAAGTAAACAACTTTCAATTGATCTAATAGATCATCTATGTGAGGAAGGGGATAACGATTTTTTATCGTTATCTTATTCAGTGCTCGGTAATCAATGTGCATTCTCCATGAGCCATCTTTCTTTCTCACCAAGACAATTGGAGACCCACATAGTGATGTGCTAGGTCTTATGAACCCTTTCTCGAGTAGCTCCTATACCTGCTTCTTGATTTCTGCATTCTCTAAAGCGAACAACCTATACATTCTGATGTTAGGCGATGGAGCATCTTGCTGCAAATTAATATGATGTAATATTTCCTTTTTTGGGTGGTAGACCTTTAGGTTCTTGAAATAACATATCATATTCTGAAACAACTTTTTCTAAATCAGCATGCTATTTAGCATTACAACCTTTAAATACATTGGTTTTATGAGGGTTCTTTTCCTTTGCAACCGTTAGTAAAAATGTTTGCATGAATTTATAATTCTTTTCATTTGCCCTGAGTTTATGCGAGTATAATTATTCTTGATTTTATGAGCTCTTACAATATATTCGATTCCATCTTTAACGAGTTAACACTTGTTTTCAGCTCTATAGAAAATGGCTTTTCTATCATACAAGTAAGGACTTCCTAAAACAATTCCACATATATCCAAGGGAACAATATCTAACTCAACCTCATCTACAAATGCTGACCCAAAAGAAAACCTAAGTTTACATTGTCTAGTCACTTGTAGCTTTGCTTTATCACTTACCCAACCCAATGGATATGGTTTCTTGTGAGGTGTGGTTAGTAATCCTAGCTTCTTAACAATTGCTTCAGAAAGTAAATTTACTTGTGAGCCACTATCAAAAAAAGTATCATTCTTTTGATGTTTGGAAATAACTCTAATATGAAAAAGGTCATGTTATTTCCTCTCATTTTCTTCATTATTAGTAGATTGTGCAGAATTACTAGTAGATGCTTTAGAATTTTTACCTTTTATACCTGTGGCTATGATTGTTGTTTCATCCCCTGAGTCTGACCCCAAATCCTTTTGAATAGCTGTAGCAGTCTTCTTCTTTTTGCCACCAAACTTATTGGTTTCAGCTTCGGATGCAAAATCCATCAGTGTTCATCATCATGCCCATCCTTCTTGCAGTGAGTGCATGAAGGTTTGGTCTTCTATACTACATTTGCCTTCCTCTCTTTCCATTTCTACTTTCTCTTTTCCTTGTTCTTGCTTGCAGTGGGTTTTGATGATCCCCCAATCTTTGTCTTCACATTCTTGCCTCTAGCCTCTAGATGTGTAGCCTGAACAAATACCTCATTTATGCTAGTGAGTCTAAAGAAATGCCTAGAATCAAATCTCCTTTTCTAAATTCTTGGGTGTAGCTTTGTACAATTTTCCCTTTTAATTGGTGAAGAGTTTGCAAACTCATCATAGCTTGCTGCATATAAGCTAGTGGATAGAATTGTTTTTTAATGGCAGAAACAAATACATTCCGGGTAGAAAGAATTTTACCATGCTTCTTCAAATCAACTTGTGTCTTGCCTTCCCACCATAGTAGGGAATTTCCCCCAAGGCGTAGGCTGGCCAGTTGAATCTTTCTCCTTTCCGAATCGATGTTCTGCACTCTGCAATATACATCAATCTATCTAATCTAGTTATCTAGCTTTTCTGCATTCAATTCTCCTTCATAAACTGGCAAATCAAACTTCACATCTAATTTAATCAAAGAAGGTTTCTTCTTTTTCTTTTCAGGGCTTTCTTTATGTGAAGAAGATGATGACGATGGTGATGAAGGTGATGATTGGGGAGATGGTGGAGAGGGCTTTTCTTCTTTTTCTTTGCCTTTTGGGTAGGCAACTAGAAGAGATTCTTCTACTCCTTTATCTTGTTTGGAGGTTGATGAATATTCACCTCTACCTTTCTTAAATTCTCTATACATTTCTTCTACCATGGCTCTCATGGTCATGAAACTGTCCATGAACTGGGAGTCTGATTCCAAGGGAATTTCTTCTACCATTTTCCTCCTAGGATAGACTCTTCCAATTTATGGGTTAGCTTCAACCAACTCTCCTTCTCCTAATTTGAGCTTTGTTCTAGTTAGCATTCGACAAAAAAATCTAGCACAAGCTTGTCTAACCTTAGCAACCTAAAGCTCTGATACCACTTGATATGAAATTGACCTAAGACAATTAATAAAGTATTGCAGACTCATGTGCATGGATGTGCCCATGTTATTTTGTGCAACGGATCGATAATATTGGGAAATACATAGGCAATGAAGTAGTAAAAGAAAACATAATAGACAACACATATAAACACAACAAGTTTAATAAGGAGTTCACCCAATACTCATGGGTTATGTCTTCTGGTCCAACCTTCAGTGGTGGCCTCTCTATTATGTCTTCGCAGTAGATTTTTTACAACAGTGAGCTCAATTTGAGTCTCACACAATAGATACAAATTAGTAAGACTGTACTTGGATCCCCCAAGTCTCTTTTGAGTACATAGACTCTCCTCATTGACTCTCGGTCTTTGTTGACTACAATAGTATGAGCTCGATCTGAGAATCAATACATGATAGGTGTGCAGAAGAGTTCACTTGAACCTCTAAAGCCTTCTCTAGAGTACACAGACTCTCTGACTCTCTCTGTCTCTGTCTTAACTCTAGCTCGGTGCTACCTTTGCTTTTCAGGTCAGCTTCTGACTTGCTTCTTCTCTTTGCTTTCGGCTTACTGTATTCTATCAGTTTGTGGCTTTAAAGCCAATCTGCTTCCTCACTATTCATTTACGCTCCCCATATTTTCAGTTCCCCTATTTTTGTCCATTTGAATCCCTCTATCTTGCATAATTAGTCACTATATAACGCCTCACAGGGAGGTGGCCACCTATTTCATAATGGATGAGTGTCAATTCTCTTGGACATATTTTAAACGACCGCTCTGTTAACTCAAAGAATGCCCATGAAATACGAACTTCTGCCAAGACATCATCCATATCGGACTTCAAATCCTATGTGATCTTTCTTTATAATCTTATCAAATTTGTTCATCCATCGGATCGCGTCTCCGTCATTGATCTGGGGGCTCCAGATCCTACGGTTGTCATTCATATTAGACGGTTGAGTAGCATGATGTTTAGCCATTCGATGTGAGTGGTTTTCTCTCTCTTCTAATGGGACACATGGAAATCGCTGTATGGCATCGAGTGGAACTCGGTTGAAACTGCTTACCACTTGAAGCTCGTTCGATATCCTACCGGTTTTGTGGAATCCCGCTCCAATGTAATCGAAACAATATTTTCCGCATTTTATAATTATTTTGGGTTTTCGGGGCTTCTCTTCACTGAGAGGTTTTCCCTGTGATATGCAATTAGTGACTTGTTGCTAATCACATATCGGAAACTAACTCCGCTGCTTAAATTTGTCCCTGCATTTGCTGGTTGGTGTCAGCGCATGTTACCATGTTTCGCCGCTCTGCGCACTAGATCGATGACCCTCGTTGATCTGTGTTGATCACCATTGCAACTGTCTGAGGATTCCATCTGATAGCTTGATCTTTATAAGACTTTGAATCTTTGGCATGATTTTAAAGAGTTCATGAAAACTTAGAGAGTGTTCTAGGATCCATTCGGATCAACAGTCCTCGAGTCTTGGCCATTGGAGTGGCGCACTCCAACAGGTTCCGTGGTGGAAATGGACAAGTCTTACACATAGCATAAAAAGGAAGAAACAAAGCTCAGAATGGTGTAGCTGGCTGAGAAGCACAGAAAAGAGGAAGCAAAGGCTAAGGTTCGGGCAGCTCGTGACGCCACGAAATTAGCAGAACAACAAAAGATAAGAGGAGAAGAGCATGAAGGAAAGAAGGCACCTTCACCCAGACCTAAGGTAGAAACAGACAAGCCAACAAAACAAGGTGGCATGGACGTGTAGACAACATACACCCAACTCAAGCGTCAACGACCACAAGAGATGATAGCGTCATGGAAGAAAACTAAGGATTCAAAGACATCCTTGGACCCAATCACCCTCACTAAGGGGGATTTGCATGATATTGGAGAAATGGTGAGGGATGTTACTATGGAGGCGCTCCAACAGTTCAAAGAGTAGAAAAAATTGGTATTAGGGGCTCTCCGAACAGAGTTGTAGGAGTTGTGGGTTCACACTCCACATGCTGGCACAGTGTCCACCAGCCTCGTGATCGACACTTCAGCTGCCAAGGAGATGTTGCGCACAAGGGTGACCAATGTGATACTACTACGAGATGGGGCATTTACTACAAAAAATGAGGCTGATAGGCCCATGGTTATCAGTCTGAAAGGGGTGGGATTGAATTTGGTTGTGCTCCCTTAAGAGACGCTCCACCTCTTTTAGGATGGAGTCACTGTGGAACTTACGGCCCAGGAGAGTTGTGCTTTGCAGGTGATGAGCGAGCAGGGAATCAATATCAAGTAGTTGGGCTTGCAGCGTAATGAGGTAGTAGAACATAATAAGAAAATCATGCAGGCAGTGGACGAATCTTGTCGAATGGTCCCAGAGTTGGACATTTAGGTAGAAGAACCGGTTGAGGTGCATGTCTGCAAGTTGACCACAGGGATGCAGGACGCTCAGACATAGATGGCTAGGATTCAACTGGAGCTGAACCTATAGATCACAGAATTGTAGTTGAGGGCTCATCCTTCAACTCTGTTGGAAGTCAGGGAACAACTTACGACCATTGTTACAACAATAATAGTGGCGGTCGACAGCGTAGTAGCAAACTGCACACGACTTTTTGTATAGTCATTCGAGGTCTTGACCACCCTGCAGGAGGACCTAGATGTAGAACACTTGGAGATAGAGGCGCTTGAGCTACAACAAACATATGAAAAGGTCAAAGGGATCGCACATACAATTGCCCTTACACAGAGGCTTGCATGGATGCAGAAGGCAAAGGCGCTTAAGGAATAGGTGGATGCCGCTTGGCACAAACAAGTTGTCCTAAAAGTGCACCTATAGCCATGGATAGATGAGGCATATATAATCAAAACTTCCATTGAAGGAAAGCTCGCGACACTACAAGAAACTTAGTAGAAGATTTAGGGTAGTAGTTCAGTGACAGTCACTGAGCAGAGAGTGGAAGAAGTCCAGCAAGTGGTCGCTCAGTGCACTATCAAGGTTGCAGTTATCCAAATAGAGCTAGGAGGTCTTTGTGCTAAGATCTCCACACCTGCAGAGTGACTTAAGGGCGAGTCACGATGTTTGTGTTGGGGGCCTGTTGGGCACGAGATCCCCAAAGGGTATTTTTAGGGCTAAAAGCCCATATTTTGATAAAATTTTGTAATCCAAGTGTAAAGACTCCACATTTTGTGGTCACAAAGAGTGTAGGTGTTAAAGAGTCATAGGGTTGTCTACCCTTATTTTGGAAATGTAATTTCGGATGTAAGGGATCTATCGATGGTCTGCAGACCATGGGATTGTACAAAAAGAGCTAAGCTCTAAGTAGTTAGCGACATTGACATGTAAGATAGTCATAGCTTTTGAGCAAGGAGTCTAAGTCTTGGGTCATAGCATAGGTAGAGGCTCTGCAGCTAAGTGTGCAGAGGCCTAGAAGTCCGCAGCTGAGTGCACAGACCCCTGCAGTTAAGTGCATAGGGCGGTTCGAGTCAGTAATCTTTTGGAATTATCAATAAAGAGAAGTATTCTAGAATTTTGGTGTCTTTATTTCCTGTTTATGCATCTTGTTATGTTAGGTATGAGTTTCACTTATAATTCTTATATGATGCTTGAATGTATGTAAATGTGTTGGTTAAATAATGTAAGTAAGAACATCTGTTTACGCGAAGCTAACTAAGATCATTTAATAAGATAAGTAAGACACTTAGCCTAGTTTGGAGATATTGCACTTCACTGCCCTAGTAGTGCAAAAGTCCCTGAGCCACAGGTTAAGGTTGCATGAAAGCCAATTGTACCCTTTCACGAAGGTACTAAAGACTGGAACAGAGGGCTAATCATCCTACGCAAAGGCAGGTATAGCCATAATAAACCAACATCACAACCATCTCAAGGGTGCGGAAGCTTGGTTCCAGCATCCCCCCATACTGCTTTGGGTGAGACTTCAGTCCGCACTCCGCGGGGTGATGCCGAAAGGGCCAATAGTGTAGGGATTTGTTTGGCTAACTAACATTGAACTTGGGTTAGGCCCCCTCAACCCAACAGTTGTTCCCATTTTCTAGGCACACAAGCCAAGTTTGGGTTGACTTGTAGGCTTATTGACAACATGATTTGGTAGAACTTAAAACAATGATATATTTCTCAAATTTTGCCAAATGAGGTGCAAAAATAGTAAAAAAAAGTGGGTTTTGACAATTTCGGATCCATTTGAGGCATTAGTTCTTCTTTTTGAGCTTTATAAATCCTATAATTATACTTTTGATTATGAATTTAGATTTCTTATCTAGATTTTATTGCAGTTCAATTATCGTTTCTGATCTTCCAGATCAAAGAGAGCGTAGGAAGAGAGCATACTCAACAATATTGAAGATCTTTATTCATTTAGAATGTGAAATTAAAAGACAAAGCAAAAGGATTTGATCTCTAAATTCAAATTGTGGCTTTCAAAGCTCTTATTTATTCTCCTTCTCAAATATTCCTTCTATTTCTACATCTTCTTGTAATTAATTAGTCAGATGGGTGGCTCTTACTGCGCCAACAAAAACAAAATTGTAAATAAAATGAAATCTAACTTAGAAAAAAAATCACCAATCTTGTTTTAATTCATTAATTCTATCCTACTCTACTCTACTGGAAATAGAAAATGTGTTTCAAGTGTATGCATATTTCCAGTGTAACCATGTGTGTAACAGTTGTAAAAAGATATTCATGCTTAGTTTTGAAAAATATGCATTAAAATACATCAAAGCATGAAAAAGCAATTGTTTTGATAATGCAATTAAGAAATAAGGTGATTTGATCCTTGATTGCAACCATATTTCAATAAAGCCATGACATTCCTAATTCCTTTCTTGGTTTAAATCAATTTGAATATCCTCCTTTATTATGCATTCCTCAAATTCTAATAGTTTCTCCCCATCAACAGTATTATGTGATTTTTCAATCTCTTCAACAAATTGAAAAGAGGAATCAAAAGAGACTTGAAGATTTTCTTGTGGAGGTGGAGAGACAAATAAATTTTGAATGCAGTTAAAATATACTCTTCCTGAGAAGAAGATATCCCAGCTATTGTTAGGATTCAAGAGATTTCTTGGAAGGACATTCTTCAAAATCCTTAATTGTCTGTCAATTACTCCAATTGGTTGATAATTCTTTTTGTGCACATCGATTAGTACAAATGTTTGAAAATTGATTGAAATTTAAAATGCAAAATGATTTTAACATGATTTTAACCATGTATCTAAAAATTAATGCAACTATAATGAGTTGTCTAAACTTCAAAATAAACACCTACGTATACCTCCCTGACAACAATGCAAACATGTTGGGTGATTTAATTGTTAGTTAAACCCCTTTCATTTAATTTGTTAATCCGAGGTTCGTAGAACTGTGGAGGTATACCTGTACTATATGTACTAGGTGGTTATCTTTCAGATTATATTAATCTAATGCAATTAAAACTAATTACAAAACATAATAAATTAGTCCAATTCAAACCAAATCAAACCAAACATTAGGAAATTGAAATCACACTTGCATCAAAGAAATCACTCTCTCATAATTGAAATCACGCCTGCTAGAAAGTAAATCACACTTACTGAAAGGAAAAGGTACACTTGCATAAAATAAATGAAATAATAAAACTATACTATGTTACCAATATGTACAAAGGTATGCAAATTGTGGTTGATGGGGGCCCTCCATTTCTCGGCAAGCACATTGAAAAATATCACATCTTGGAGATCAAAGTGGAAGTATATATTTGATTAAATGAGTTACAAAATATTACAATGATTCTCTCTCCTCACTTTACAAACCACATAGATGGAACTTGAAACCTCCAACTAGCAACTAACAACTAGCTACCTCTAACCTCTAACCACTAGCTTGCATATAAAAACTAACTATTAACAACCCTTTGTAGGAAGGGTGCGCTCCTATTTATACAAAATTTGAGGATAACTATACAATAAATATAGATCCTTAGATCTCTCCTAAATCCACATTTATTTCTTGTGGTTACAACCAACTTCGTAAAAAGTGTAAGATACAAATCCTCTCAAAATCCTCTCATCCATGATTCTTCTCCTTTATATGTGCATAGTTAATGATCCACATATTCTACAATTATTCCACAAATCCTCATGAGTTGGAATTTGAAATTAGAATTTTTGGTTGGATTTCCAAGTAGGACCCTTCTAGAATCTCCAAGTAGGCTTATAATATCACAAAACTAATAACACTTTTAGATATATATGAAAACATGTTAATTTCCTAATATTTAATCACAAATTCACTTAAAATATTTAAAATTAATGACTTGGAAAATATTAATTTTAAACCCATATGATAATGAAATGGTTACCTAGTGTAAGGTTATGGGGCTATAGAGTTACAAAATGAGGGTAAAATGATGGAAATGAAGGTGAAAGTGGATGACATTTTGGAGGCCCAACAAGATTTATGGGAAATATATATCTCTCAAAGAAATAAACCTCTTTGTTAAAGAATATGTTTATTCCATGTAATTTGAATTGATTACTATTGTAGGTTTTAACCCCGTATAGAAATTACCTGCATACGAATTCTAAAACACAGAAAATAAACAATGTGAGAGCATAACACATAAAAAACATATACACAGATATTTTCCCCTAGATCCCAAAACCGGGACTACCAACTTGATTTTTTATTAGCAGTTGTCTATAATGAGACTTTTTGGAAGCCTTTCCGGTGGGTTTTTCCGGTCAAAATCCGGCAGCAATTTATTGGAATCGCAAGTTTGATAGCTAGTTTCTGCACAATCAAAGCGTCCCAGGCATTTTTCAGGGTGCTGAATCCAAATATGCAGTTAAAAAACCATTTTAACTGCAGCAAATCAAGATTTAACCTCAATTTCCTTCGCCGGATTCCGTCACCGGAATCTCCAAAAAGTCGCATTATAGACAACTCCTTTTTATTATGTTCCTTTCAATAATACAATACATATTTATACATGCTAAAGCATCCAATACCATGGACCGAAAATGATCGCATCCAAAACCATGGATTGAAAACCATCGCATCCAAAACCATGTGTGAGAAATCATGCACAAAACCATAGGTAGGTCTGCCCAACCTAATATATGGTCCAAAAACAAAATTTTCTGGGGTGCTGCCCTAGACCCCATAGAGTGGGGTTACTTGCACCCCTCAAACCCCCTGTGACCCCCCCCTCCTGCTACACAATTGACGCAACAAAGGGGGGGCTCCACCCCCCTTCCAACCCCCCAGTTAACTATGTGGGCTAGTCGTGGAAAGAATATAACACAACTCAACAATCTACCGCTTGTTGTTTTCTTTCCACAAGGGGCCACAAGAGAGCTTAGTCATTTATCCAGCCCTACAATGCCCATTGTTTCTCTACACCAAGAGAACTTCTCAGAGCTCACAGGTTTTATCAATGCATCTGCAGTATTCTTCAATTTTTCCACCTTTACCAACAACACCTTTTTTTCTTCTATCATATCCCTCACAAATTGATATTGAACATCATTTTGCTTTGTCTTTGAATGATATGCAGGGTTCTTTGCCAAGAAAATTGCACTTTTGCTGTCAAATTCTATCCTTATAGCTCCCTGTACTAACCCCATACTTGAACATAATCTTTGCATCCAAACTGCTTCCTTGCTTGCATGAGTGGCTGCCATGTATTCTGCCTCTATTGTTGATAGTGCCACTACAGATTGTTTCTTACTCATCCAACTGACTTCACCTCCAAATAGGTTAAACACACACCCACTTGTAGATCTTCTTTGATCAAGATCTCCAGCCCACAAAGCCACGAATATCCAACACTTTGTCCAATCCTGGTCTTCCTTGGTAGCACAAACCATAATCATTACTACCACACAAATACCTAAAAACCCACTTCACTACTGTCTAGTGCTCCTTCCCTAGTTTTGACATAAACCTGCTCAATACTCCCACTGCATGTGTAATATCTCGCCTAGTACAAACCATCGAATACATTAGGCTACCGACTGCACTTGCATATGGAACACGGGACATGTCCTCTTCCTCTTCTTCTGTCTTAGGACACTGTTTAGTAGATAACTTTACACCTACAGGAATAGGAATCTTCACTAGTTTACTATCCTGCATATTAAACCTCTACAATATTGTCTTGAAATACTTCCTCTAGTTTAACCAGAGCTTCCTCTTTGTTTCATCTCTTTTAATTTCCATGCCCAAAGTATAGTTTGTAGCACCAAGATCTTTGATATCAAATTTGGAGGACAAATGGGTCTTCAAATCCTAGATAATTTCTTTGTCATTTCCAACCAACAACATATCATCCAAATATAAGACCAAATAAATAACACAGTCACCGATTAATTTAAAATACACACAGTGATCTGCTTTGCTTCTACTGAAGCCAAGTCCTTATATAAATGTATCAAATTTATGATACCACATCCTTGGGGACTGTTTTAACCCATACAAAGACTTCTTTAACTTGCATACCAGTTCTTCTTACCCTTCACTGCAAAACCTTTAGGTTGCTTCATGTAGATCTCCTCTTCCAGAACATGGTGAAGAAATGTTGTCTTCACATCCATTTGTTCTACCTCAAAAAAGAAAAGAAAAAGTAACAACAGATAAAAGTAATCTAATAGAAGTTACCTTGGAAACAGGAGAAAAATATCACCAAAATCAATTCCTGGCACTTGGGAATAACCTTTTGCTACCAATTGAGTTTTGTATTTCTCCACCCTTCCTTCTGCATTTATCTTCTTCTTGAACACTCATTTGCTACCAATGGGTTTCCTTCCCTCCGGCAACTCCACCAAATCTGAAGCCTCATTTTTGTGCAAAGATGCCATTTCATAAACGATGGCCTCTTTCCAGAGTTTTCCATCCTCTAAATCTATTAATTCCTTCACAATTATGGGATCATCATCAGTAATTGATAAAGAAAAATTTTAATAGAAATCAGATGGAATATAGCCTTCTTTCTCGAACTCATATTCTCACACCCGAAGTTTGTGGCTCTTCATCTTCTGATTCCTCGTCTGCTGTAGAGTGTGATTCTTCCTCCTTTAGCCCAAACTCTATCTTCTTAGGTTCCTTTGGCTAGACTTCATGTTTAATAACATCTTTCACCTATCTGAACACCACATCTCAGCTATACACAACCTTCCTTGTTACTGGGTTTCAAAGCTTATAACCCTTTAAACCATCCTTATACCCAATAAAGGTGCACTTTTCAGATTTACTATCCAACTTGGTTCTTTTCTCCTTTGGAGCATGTACATATGCATCACATACAAATACCCTCAAAAGTGAAAGAGATGGTTTCTTACCAATCCATACGTCTTGTGGAGTCTTATCTTCCAATGCTGATGAAGGTGATCTGTTGACCAGGTAACATGCAGTCTCCACCACCTCTTCCCAGAATTCTTGTCCTAACCTGGCACCACTGAGCATGCTTCTTTCCCTTTCCATCAACGTCTTATTCATTCCTTTTACAACTCCATTTTTCTGAGGTGTATATGGAGTATTCTTCTGCCATGCTATACCACACTTCTTATAGAATTCTTCAAATTCCTTACTGAAAACTCTCCACTATTATCTGTCCTCATCATCTTTATCTTCTTCTCTGTCTGGTTTTTCACCAGAGCCTTAAATTATTTAAACCTGTCAAAGATTTTAGATTTCTTCTTAGGGAAATATATCCATGTATTCCTTGAGAAGTCATCTATAAATGATACATAGTACATAGACTTACCCAATGATGGAACCTTCACAGGTCCAAGCATATCATTGTGCACAAGCTCTAATATCTGTTTCACCCTCTTACCACCAGAAGGGAAACTCACTTGATTCTGCTTGCCATATACACAATTTTCACAAAAATCAAAATCAAGGGAGCTATTACTCATACCTTCTACCATACCTTTACCATGAAGTATTCGAAGGCCCTTCTCTCCAATATGTCTGAGCCTTTGATGCCACAACGTGGTCTTCTCTCCAGAGACCACTAGATTTTCTGCTCCACTTTTAGGAACCATGGAACTGTTGCACCCATCAACAACAATGATACCTTGCAGCTTGTATAGAGTTCCAATTCGAACTCCCCGGATCAATACCAGTGCTCCTCGAACCATCTTGCAGGTATCCTTATCGAACACTATTTTTACACCTGCATCATCTAGCTTGCTTAAAAAAATTAGATTTTTGGCCAATGAAGGAATATGAAGAACACCCAAAAGTGTTCTAACCCTTCGACCTTGCAACTTCAACTTTACTTTTCTGCAACAAACGATAATGGCCTTCCTATCATCCCCTAAGAATACATCAGCACCATCATATTTCTCATACTCGTAGAACCACTCTATATGGGGAGTGAAGCAAAAACATGCACTTTATTCAATCAACCATGCCTCATGATCTACATGTGTACTTGAAGAATCCAAGTACACATCCCCACCTTCATCAGAGGTGGCTTTCACCTCTGCAGAAGGAGCATCATCGATCCCTTTCCTTTGTCAGGAGCTTTAGATTTATAGTCCCTTTTATAGTGCCCTTCCTTTCCACATTTATAACAAACCACCTTTAAAGGTTTTCCTGGAGATTTAGATCTCCCTCTAGATTTAGATCTCCCACTCAATGTCTTATTTTTGTTTATGTTCTGGGACCATCCTCGTACAGACAAGGCATCACCATTCTGGCTCTCCATAATTTTCCATCTCATCTCCTTAATCAACAAGGATGAGACTATTTCATAAAACTGCAAGGTAGTTGCATTGCTACCTATTACAATAACCAAACTATCCCACGAATCTGGTAGAGAACACAACAAACTGATGCACTTATCTTCATATGAAATTTTAGTATCAACATATAATAATTGACTTACCACAATATTAAATGCATTTAGATGTTCTATCACTGAGTCTCCATCTTTCATCCTTAGGTTATACAACTTTTTCTGTAGGAACAGTTTATTCAACAGAGACTTACGTTGGTACAAAGTCCCTAACTTGTCCCACAAAGCCTTCACCGTAGCTTCCCCTGATACATTCAACAATACTAAATTTGAGACACACAATCATATTGTGCTCTTAGCCTTCTGATCCAACTTCTTCCATTCTTCATCGGACACTCTCGTTGGTTTAGTACCTAGATCTACTGCGACCCACTGATCTTTATCCACCAACATATCCTCCATCTTGAGTTTCCATAACTCAAAACTCTGACCATTAAATTTCTCGATCTCTATCTTTCCACTACTCACCATCCTCTTTTACCACCAGAATCGATCCCACAGATCTCCCACTGAACAGGGTCTACTATAGGCTTGAGCAAAACCCCTCAGCAACAAAGGCATCCCCTTGAAGCCAAACTAGCTTTGGTACCAAATGTATATTTTAACCCCATACAAAAATTACCTGCATACGAATTCTAAAACATAGAAAATAAACAATGCGAGAGCATAACACATAAAACACATATAAACAGACATTTTCCCTTGGATCCCAAAACTGGGGCTACCAGCTTGATTTTTCATTATGTTCCCTTCAATGTTACAATACATATTTATACATGCTAAGCATCTAATACCATGGACCGAAAACCATCACGTCCAAAACCATGTTCGAAAAATCATGCACAAAACCAGAGGTAGGTCCTCCCAACATAATATAGGGTCCAAAAACAAAATTTTCCATGGAACTGCCCCAGATCCCATAGAGTGGGGTTACTTGCACCTGTCAAACCCCCTGTGACCCCCCCCTGCTACACAATCGACACAATTAAGGGGGGGCTCTGCCCCCCTTCTAACCCCTCAATTAACTACGTGGGCTAGTCGTGGAAAGAATATAACACAACCCAACAACTATAATATGAGAATTAATCAAACATAATTGATTAACCTATGACATATGCCCTCATTTATACACAAGTGGTAGGTATGACAAGAAATGAAGGAAAAAAATTTATTAATGTCCAAGTGACTAATATAGGTGAATGGGGCTATAAAGTACAAAGTGACATACAAGATGTGGAAGTGTTAAATAGAACACCTGTATGAAAAAAGAGAAAGAGTATAAAATATAAATAGCAAATGCTTGATTAACTATAGTCTGGACATTAATGAAACTGAATTGATTAACATTTGATAGTTTCCCTTACCTATAGTATCAACACTGAAGGATTGAATCTTATGTGGTTCCTCTCAATAGCTTACAGTTCCTTCATAGTCAGCAATGTACCATAAAAACTGGAAAGCATCAATATACATTCAAGATAGTGGGACAAATGGTTGAATAAACTTGGGTGCAGAGAAGGGAAACTTGAATGCATCTCACAACATTCTACTCTCGGCATGTTGAGCTTAACTATGGAATTTATCATATTCAAAATACACCCTTTCTTGCATAATATCCATGCTTGCATCACATCATGAGTAAATCCATTGTCAATTAAAAAAGAGATTCTCTAATTTAGAAAAGAAAACCACTATTTTAAAAAGAATCATGAATTTATTTATTGAAGCCAACAAGTTTAAGTTGAAGTCAAAGTCTTACCCATTTCAGTAGGCTTTGTATATTTTGAGGAAAATATGTATCACTGACTTTTGTTCCATTCACAATCTCAAGGACTAACACTCCAAAGCTATGAAACATCATCTTTCATGGATAGTTAATTGTGGATTACATACTTTAGCACCCTGTAAACACTACATTCTCCAATGAGAAACATATACACTTCAAGTAGGATTAAATGTCAACTATTCATAAATGGCAGTAGGGAACAATAGAGGGAAATGTTATAGTAATATGTTCCTACAACTCTTATCTTCTCAAAACATATTTTCTAACCCAAATTTTGATATCTTGGAGTTCAACATTTATCTAGGAAAACATTCTTTGATTTAATGTCCATATGAATGATTTTAGGCTCTGATTCCTCGTGAAGATATCAAAGACTAGAGAAATTCCCATTATGATTTTGTAGCAAATCTACCAATTAAGTAGTTTCCACTTATGATCTGGATCAATATTGTGTTAATCTAGTCATGGCAACATTAAATACACATGAATAGTAAGAACCATTAATCTCATAATCTCTTTGAAGTTTTTATTAATATTGCTTAAATACCATTTTTAGTTACTAAAAAAGAGGTCGTGAAGACTCTTCTTTGGAAAATACTCGTAAACAATCAATCTTTCTCTTCCTACATAACAACTAAGCATCTTTACAAGATCTCAATTTCAAACATTGGCCAAAAGCTTCACTTCATTCATAAAATCATTGTTGACTTGAATAGATCTTACATATAATTTCTTTATTACTATATGTTTTCTATCCTTAATATTTTCCTAAAGAGAACAACCGCATCAATAACTCATCATGAAAATTCCCATGTTCGTTACAGATGGGGTTATTGGAATTTCTAAGAATAACATTTTGTTATGTTATTTATGTTATTGTTGTTTTCAGCCAAATTGGGTGAGGTGGGAGGTTTTAAGGTGGACATTTCCCCCATGCAATAGGTGAGTGTGATGTGTTGCCTACCTAAAATTACCATGTAACATGTGATGGATGTTACAGGCCATGAGCTCAGCATATAAGTGCATTCTGTAGTTTGAACAATGGAAAATTTTGTAAGGAATAGATTTTGGGTATGCACCATCATATTCAATGGCAATTCATATAAGGGTATTCATTGCACACAAATTGGCTATAATTCACAAGCCTTAAGGAATTAGGATGTGAGGAATGAATGGTTGTTTCCTCCGCAAGTATTGTTGCCTCACTAGCCATTATTGTTCTTGACATCCATGGTTGAGAAATGTCAGCTTGTCTATCTCAAATCTATGTATTTTCAATCATTACGAGACTAGATAATCATTTTGTTCATAGGCCCATGACACATAGCTCAGTTTCAGCCACTGGTTTCTCTTCCTAGAATAGAAATGACACTTTGAGAAAATGCATGACTTTGTATGGGTAACAACAATTGTATTGACAAAGTGGTGGTTGAGTTTGAGCTAGGTGGGCTATGTTTATATAATTCTAAGAGTAGGTTCGAATTGACATCCAAGAAGAACTTAGAGAATATGACGCCGATGCCACATGGAAATGAGAGTTTGAATAATGGAAAATATTTTAAGTAGTGAATTTTGGGTATGCACCATCATATTCACTGGATATTCATATAGGGGTATTAATTGCACATAAATTGGTTACAATTCATAAGCATTAAGTAATTTGAGAGTGAGAAATGAATGGTTATTTCCTCCACAATTACTATTGTTTCATTGGCCTTAGTTGTTCCCAACATCCATGAATAAGGAATGTCAATGTTTCTATCTCCAATTTATTCATTTACAAGTCTTACAGGGCTTGATAATAATTTTGTTCATAGACCCATGGCACATAGGCCAGTTTGAGCCACCAATTTGTTTGCTTGGGATATAAATGATGGTTTGAGAGCATGCATGACTTCGTCGGGGTAGCAACATTCATAGCGACAAAGTGGTGGTTGAGATTTAGCCAAGTGGGATATTTCTATTTGATTTTAAGTGCAAGATCCTATAGACATCCAAGAACTTAGAGAATATGCAACCTTAAGTGGACATCATTAAGTGGTTGATTGATCCTAGACATACCAAAGACAAGAAAAATAATTGTTTTCTCACAATTAACCTCTACTAGAGGATAAAACATTGTTGGGAAGGATTACCATGGAGAGGAATGAGGCCAAGGAACATATTTTGTTGATGCTAGATAAGGTGGTACTCCATCAACAAGATGCAAGTGCTCATATCAAGTGCATAGAAGCTTAAATTTCCCTTGATCCAAGTCAATCAAGTTTAGCTTAGATTTCCCTTGCTCCAAGTCAATCAAGTTGCAGTCAAATGCACACCAAACCCCATCAAGGTGGATGTCTCCACATCTCCTTAAATTTCTAATGAATTTGGTTAATGGTTTCTAATCAGATGGTCTTGTGATCTGAATTGGATCCATAGAAGATTGTCAAAGAACCATGACTGTATCAGGTTGGGAAAAATCTCTAAAGAATTCAAAACAATGATCAAAAACACCCTAAACTAGTGGCAATGGCAGCTTGCGTGGAATGACGAGGACCTTGGTCAAAGTGCGCTGACCGAGGCCCATGGAGACCGCGCAAGAGGTCAAAGTATCCTCTCGAAGCCCCGGATCAGGAAACAGAGGTCAATTTTGATGCGCCACTAATCACGCATCGCTGGGTGAATAGGGCTGTGAAGGAGGAAGCCCGAGCACATAGACACATGGGAAACCAGAGAACCGCGGACTGAAAGGAAAAAAAGCGCTAAAGAATAAGGCGGGACCCACGCTGTGATAAACCGACGGTTTTGATTGGGGTGCCCTCAAAAGGTAAGAGGTTTCAGACAAGAGTGGAGCGATCCCATACATCGATCGACGCGTGGCAAGTGGTGGTGAGAGAAAACCACCGTTGATCGCGTGCTAAATTTCGAGCAAGTTAACCACGTGAAACTTGCATATGGCATTGGATCTCGGGGACCTAGATTGGATGGCTGAGATCGCGCCCGATGGAGGAAGCGGAATCGAGAAGGGAATACGCTACATTTTAGAAGGATTTGGAATCTGTTTGACTGCCATGATGGAGGAAAGACGTCATCCACAACGTAAATGAAGAAATGAACTGATGAAGTAGGCTGGCGCTGTTTAGAGGAGGACATGTGGCCACTCCCTGAGCGTTCATGATGACACCGAAAAGGGAACTCCAAGCGCAGCTGCAGAAGGTGAATCAACAATGGCGGAAGAGGAACCAAATAGGCATGGGTTCAAATGGATTCAAAGTCATGAACAATGAAAAAGATACACAGTCAAGTCAGAGAACTGTCCGAGAGACAAAGAAAGAAGACAGAGAGACCAGAATCCCGAGAGGAGGATAGAATACACAGAGAAAGAAGATAGTGAAGCAAAAGCAGAAAGAGACAGAGGGTCGAGCTAACCAGTGGCAACATTGAGCACCCAAGACCTTGAGAAATTCAAGCCATCCCATAGAGGGATCTGTCTGGACTGAGCACCACATTTGGCTCTTTCCACTATAGACCAGAAAGTCACAGAGCTGGTAGAAAGAAGAAGAGTCTGTGTACTCTAGTGGCTTGGGGAATCCAAGAACCACCTTGGCAAGCAAACCTTCTTTAGGAGAACTCACATTGAGTCCCTGCATTGTAATTCTCTGCTTAAAGACACAATAAAATAAGGCCACCACTGAAAGATGGACCAGAGATGTAGCCCTAGAGAATAGGGTGAACTCCTTATTAAAATTCTTGTGTCTTTGTGTTGCTTACTGTATTTCTTTGCTGTCTTTCCATTTAAATGTCTATGTGTTGGCAATCTGATCGATCCATTGCTTAAATAACATAGAACACACACCAGCACATGAGTCTGTAATACCTTTGTTTAATAGATCTTCAAATGATGTCACTCATAGGGTGTTTGTCAGATCAAGTGGTATCAAAGCTTTAGGCTGTAAGGTTAGACAAGCTTGTGTTGGTTTAGCTGTGAATGCTCTCTAGATCAAAGCTCAAATTATAAGGAGAGTTGGTGAAAACTAATCCTGAAATTGGGAGTCTATTCTCGGAAGAAAATGTCAGAGGAAGGTTCTATGGGGCTAGATCCTCAATTCATGGAGAGTTTCCTAGCTATAAATTCTATGGTAGAAAAAATGTATAGGGACTTAAGAAAGCACAAGGATGAAGATTCATTAGGTTTTAAACAAGATAAAGAAGAATATGATTCCATTCCCATGACCACTCAAAAGGAAAAGGGAAAGAGGAAAGCTTCCTCACATCTCCTAATAGCCTTGTGCATAATAAGAAAGCATCTTTGATTAAAGTAAATGTTAAATTTGATTTGCCTATATATGATGGAGAGTTAAATGCTGAAAAGTTGGACAATTAGATTAGACAAATTGATGTGTATTGCAGGGTACAGAACATAGACTCAGACAAGAATAAAATTTAGTTGGCAAGCCTACACGTAGGAGGCACCGCCTTGGTTTGGTGGGAAGGCAGAACCCAAGCTAATATGAAGAAACATGGTAAGAACATCTCTGTCTGGAGTGAATTTGTTGCTGCAATCAACAATTAGTTTTATCCATTGGCCTACATGCAACAAGCCATGATGAGCTGGCAAACTCTTCATTAGCTAAAAGGGAAAAGTGTGCAAGGGTATACTCAAGAGTTCAGAAAGAGAGCATTGATGTTGGGTATCTCATTAGAATCACCAGAGCCTCTTTTGAAGTACATTGGTGGTCTACACAGCTACATGAGGCATACCATCCTCATGTTTAATCCCACTAGTATAGATGAGGTATCTGTACAAGCTACTCATCTAGAGGCTAGAGGAAAGAATGGAAATCCAGAAGTTTGGGGACCATCCTAACCCACTGTAAGCAAGAGCAAGGAGAAAAGAAAGTAGAAGTGGAAAGCAAGGAAGGCTAACACTGCAAAAAAAGGCAAAGCTTCATGCACTCACTGTAAAAAGGATGGGCATGATGATGAGCACTGTTGGATTCTGCATCTAGAGCTGAGACCTAAGAAGTCCGAAGGCAAGAAGAAGAAGACTGTCGTAGCTATTCAGAAAGATTTGGGGTTAGAATCGGGAGATGAAACAATCATTGCAGCCACAGGAATAAAAGGTAAGAATTATGAAGCATCTACTAGTAATTCTACTCAATCTGTTATTGATGAAGAACATGAGAGAAAAAGACATGAGCTTTTCCATATTCGAGTTATTTCTAAAATCAAAATATTGATACTTTGTTTGATAGTGGCTCACAAGTAAGTCTAATTTCTGAAGCAATTGTAAAGAAATTGGGATTAGAAACTACACCTCATAAGAAACCATACCCATTAGGATGGCTGAATGATAAAGCACAACTACAAGTGACTAGACAGTGCAAACTCAAGTTTTCTTTTGGGTCAACATTTGTAGATGAGGTTGAGTTAGACATCATTCCTTTGGACATATGCGGAATTGTTTTAGGAAGCTCTTACTTGTATGATAGAAAGGCTATTTTCTATAGAGCTGAGAACAAGTATCTACTTGTTAAAGATGGAATCGAATACTTTGTAAGAGCTCACAAGCTCAAGAATAAATATACTCTCATAAACTCAGGGCAGATGAAAATAATGATAAATTTAGGCAAACAATTCTTACTAATTGTTGTAAAGGAAAAGAAACCTGATAAAACCAATGTATTTGAGGGCTGTAATGCTAATCAGCAAGCTGATATAGAAAATATTATTTCAGAGTATGATGTTCTGTTTCAACAACCTAAAGTTCTACCACCCAAAAAGGGAATAGTACATGATATTATTTTGCAGAAAGATGTTCCATTGCCTAACATTGGGATATACAGGTTGTCTGCTTTAGAGAATGTTGAAATCAAGAAGCAGGTGCAGGAATTTCGCGAGAAAGGGTTCATCAGGCCTAGCAAATCACCATGTGGGTCGCCAATCATTTTGGTGAGAAAGAAATATGGATCATGGAGAATGTGCATTGAATATCGAGCACTGAATAAGATAACAATAAAAAATTGTTATCCCCTTCCTCGCATAGATGATATTTTAGATCAATTAAAGGAAGCTGTTTATTTCACCAAGTTGGATTTGCACAGTGGATACCATCAGGTCAGAGTTGCAAAGTAAGATGCATGGAAGACTTCTTTCAAAATGAAGCAAGGATTGTATGAGTGGCTGGTGATGCCTTTTTGCTTGACCAATGCCCCTACTACTTTCATGAGATTAATGAATTATGTGCTCAGACCTTTTCATGATGATTTTGTTATTGTGTATTTGGATGACATTATGATTTTTAGTAAAATGTGGGAAGAACATTTAAAGCATGTTAAGTAGACATTAGATTTTTTGACAAGAGAAATTTTTTATGTTAAACTCTCAAAATGTGAATTTCGAAAAACATCTCTAAACTACTTGGGTCATATAGTAGGGGGTGGTGAATTGAAAATAGATCCCTCTAAAGTGGCAGTCATTGTGAACTGGCCTAAACCCAAGTCTGTTACACAAGTGAGAATCTTCTTAGGAGCAGCACAATATTGGAGGAAGTTCATTTCTAAATTTTCGTCAATTGCAGCTCCCTTACATGCTTTGACAGGATTGAACAAGGTGTTTCAGTGGGGAGGCAAACAGCAGAAAGCCTTCGACACCTTGAAAGTAAAGATTAGTACAACACCTGTATTAGCACTACCAGATCTACAAAGACCATTTGAGATCCAAGCTGATGCTAGTGACTATGCCATGGGAGTAGTGTTGACACAGCACGGTAAACCCATATGTTATCATTATGAGACTTTTAATCCTGCAGTAGTTAACTATCCTACATATGATAAAGAATTGTATGCATTAGTTCAGAGTGTGAAAAAGTGTAAACATTACTTAATGGGCAAAGATACAGTAATACATATTGATCATCAACCACTTCAATACCTACACTCCCAAACTAAGTTGCAGCAATCAAGACATTTCAGATGGATGGGTTTTCTACAACAGTTTCATTTAGTCATTAGATATAAAAAGGGCATACATAACAAGGTTATAGACATGTTATCTAGACCCATTATCTACCATACTTAAGCATAATTCTATGCTACATGAAAGCTACATAGAACAATATGCTCAGGATATGGACTTTAAAGATGTATATGCAACTTTGAGTCAAGGCAAAAGAGTAGAAGAATTGGACTATCATGTGAAGGACCGACTCTTATACCATTGTGGGAAACTCTACATTCCACAAACTGAGAGGGTAAAGATGATTAGGGAAGCACACACTTCTTTGATATCAGGTCACTTTGAGGCAAGTAAAATAGTTGCACAGCTGCAAAGGTTCTGCTATTAGCCAAAAATGTATGAGACAGTTTCTAGATATGTAAGAGGGTGTGCCATGTGTGCCAAAAGCAAGCCTAGCAATAGAAAACTAGGCTTGTACACTCCATTACCAGTTCCTTCTCACCCTTGGGAAAGTGTTTCCATGGATTTTGTTGGAGGACTGCCTAAATCTAGGAAAGGTCATGATTATCTATATGTTATTGTGGATAGGTTCAGGAAAATGTGTGTTTTAATACCTTGTAGTAAACAAATTACAACTAAATAGACTACAAATTGTTCTTTGAACATGTATGGGTTCATTTTAGATTACCCAATTCTATTATATCTCATCGAGACAACTGATTTGTGGGGAAGTTTTTGTCGAGTCTGTGGGAACTGATGGACACAAAATTAAAGAAAAGCACAACTTTTCATCCACAAACAGATGCCTAGACAGAAGTAGTTAATAGGACAGTGATCCAATTATTGAGAGGATATTGCAGCAAACATCCTAAGCTTTGGGATGAACACTTGTGTTATGGGTAGCAAGCTTACAACAGAGCCAAACACTCTTCTACACAGAGATCTCCTTTTGAGACCTGTTTTGGTTTCATACCAAGGTCTCCTTTGGATTTTGTCTTTGGTAAAGATACCATGGTTGATAGACACAATGATGTGGACAAGGCAACTAGGTTCATTGAACAGATCCAGGAGATCCACCAGGTAGTACAGGAATAACTGGAAAAGGGCCAGGCCAAGTACAAGGCTAGGCATGATAAGCATCAGATGGAGCATAATTTTCAAGTTGGAGACCAAGTCTAGCTGTATATCAGCAAGGACAGGATGCAAGGTGAAGGTAAAAAGCTAAAACCCATCAGGTATGGACCCTTCAAGATACTTGAGAAGATTGTTGAAAATGATTTCCGCCTTGATCTACCAGCTTACATGCACATCTACTCAGTCATAAATGTAGATTGCTTGAGATTGCTTGAACCTTTGATGATTGAGGACCCTGAAGAGTAGAGTCAATTTCCTTCGGTTGATGACCTACTACCTGAATATCTTAATGAATTGTAGAAAGAAACAGTGTTGGACAGGAAGGTAAGGATGACACGCAAGGGAGATGTGGAATATGTCAGAATCGAGCTCAAAGGTTCAAAGATGAACAGTGCGAAGTGGATTGAGATTGGACAAGTGAGAAAGAAATAACCTCACTTAGTCGATGCTTGAAAACCAACTTTTGGTGGTCTAAAAGATTTTTAGTGGGAAGGCCGTGATCCAAATTGGATCCATGGAAGACTGTCAAAGAACCATGACTGTATCAGGTCAAGACAAATCTCTAAAGAATCCAAAACAACGATCAAAAACACCCTGAACCAGTGGCAATGGTAGCCAGCGTGGAATGATGAGGACCTTGGTTAAAGCGCGATGACCGTGGCCCATGGAGACTGTGCAGGAGGTCAAAGTGGCCCTTGGGAGCACCGGATCGAGAAACAGAGGTGGATTTTGATGCACCACTAATCGCGCATTATTGGGCGAATAGGGCCGTGAAGGAGGAAGGCCAAGCACACGAACGCATGGAAAACTGGAGAACCGTGGGTAGAAAGGAAAAAAGTGCTAAAGGACAAGGCGAGACCTGCGCTCCAAAAAACCAGTGGTTTTGATTAGGGTGCTGTCAAATGGTAAGAGGTTTCGGAAGAGAGCGTAGCGATCCCATACATCGATCGATAGATGGCAAGCAGAGCTAAGAGAAAACCGTCGTTAACCACGCACTAAAGGTCAAGCAAGTCAATTGTGTGAAACGTGCGTATGGCATTAGATGTAGGGGACCCAGATCGGACGAATGAGATTGCACCTGATGGAGGAAGCGGAATCAACAAGGGAATACGCCACATTTTAGAAGGATTTGGAATCATTTTGATCACCATGGTGGAGGAAAGACTTCATCCATGACATAACTAAAGAAACGAATCGACGAAGTAGGTTAGTGTTGTTTAGAGGAGGATGTGTGACCACTCCTTGAGCATTCATGATGACACCGATTAGGGAACTCCAAGCGTAGCTGCAGAAGGTGAATTGATCGAGGCGGAAGAGGAACCAAACAGGCATGGCTTTGAATGGCTTCAAAGTCATGAACAACAAAAAATATACACAGTCAAGTCAAAGAACAGTCTGAGAGACGAAGAAAGAAGACAAAGAGACCAGAATCTTGAGAGGAGGATGGAATACACAGAGAAAGAAGACAGTGAAGCAAAAGCAGAAAGAGACAGAGGGCCGAGCTGACCAGTGGTAGCATCGAGCACCCGAGAGCTTGAGAAATTCAAGCCATCCCATAGAGGAATTTGTCCGGAATGAGCACCACATTTGGCTCTTTCCACTGTAGACCAGAAGGTCATAGATCTGGTAGGAAGAAGAAGAGTCTATGTACTCCAGTGGCTTGGGGAATCCAAGAACCACCCTGCCAGCAAACCTACTTCATGAGAACTCACATTGAGTCCTGCATTGTAATTCTCTGCTTAAAGACACAATAAAATAAGGCCACCACTGAAAGCTGGACCAGAGATGTAGCCTTGGAGAATAGGGTGAACTCCTTATTAAAATTCTTGTGTCTTTGTGTTGCTTACTATATTTCTCTACTTTCTTTCCATTTAAATGTCTGTGTGTTGGCAATCTGATCGATCCATTGCTTAAATAACACAGAACACAAACAGATACATGAGTCTGTAATACCTTTGTTTAATAAATCTTCAACTGATGTCACTCATAGGGTGATTATCAGATCATCTTGTTAGGCTATGTTTAACTAGTTTTTTAATTTGTTTTATATGGAATCTAAGGCTTTATCTAGGCACCTCACGGTGCTTCATCAAACACTAAGAACTCTACTAGGTTTTGGATTGTTGGGTTTATGTCAATATTTATTTTTGGACTAATAACCTAGTTTTTTGCTAGTGGTTTGATTTCTCTAGTGGTGGGTCACTAATAGATAGGTCTAGACAATTTTGTACCAATTTCCATAGTATCCTACTTAATGAAATATTAACTTTAAAAAAAAAGGGCAAGTCTACACAACTCTATACCATAGTATTCTACTTAATGAAATATTACCTTAACAACAATATGATCTCTCTATTCCAATTAGTTAACAGGTTCTCATGAAATAAGTTTGGAAATATTCTTGTAGTCCAATAATACAACCTAGATATAGATTGTTTATACTTTACCTTGTATACAAAGCCAAAGCCTCCCCATTCCAGCTTATTATTTTCATGAAAATTGTCAGTTGATTCTACATACACTTCTAAGGTGAAAATGAATTCCTTCTACTTGACTAGTGTTAGTTCTCACCAAATTCCATGTGTTCTTGTATAGAAGAAAATGTGAATGAGAATCTAAAAGCGTTATGGATAACATAAATTTACACAGGCGTCATATTATATATTCTACTTTAATTTTGTGGATGGGTTATCGACCTCCATGAAATGTAAAATTTCAATTTCCTTCGCATGACAAGCACAAAGACCACTGACACCAAAATCGCACCTCCCACAATCCCTTATATTATGGGTAATATTTTGGAGGAACCACTTGATCATGTGATAATTTGTATTGTTATTTGTAAAAGCTAGAACAATCAAATTGTATGATACAAAATGGCACAAATCATAAAATTGAATCAAACAAAGATAATATATACATTACTTGTTTCATGTGGCCAAGGAGTCTAGGCAACTCCTTTTGTATGGTTTACAGGTGGACTAGTACTAGTATCACTCACTAAAGTATAAAAGGAGTAGTATATTTCATATTGGGCCATGTAGCTTACCAACATTGCTTAACTTCCTAGCTTCATAGTAAAACATTGGTAGAGGTTATTACTTGATCATTCCAAACAATATCTATAATATTTGATGGATATATATATCCAACTCTAAACTCGACCATAATTGGTGCCAACAAAAGAATACGGAACCGATTCTTCAGCAAAACCCTTATTTGCATGAGCATAAACCTTATCAGATAGGTTAGAAAGGAAATTTAAAATATTGTTCCTATAGTTATTTAGATCATTTATGCTGATTTCTTGTATTTTCTCCATATAAATCCCTCATGAACATCTCACAACACACATCGTGCTCATTTTCAAAAGCCTTGGAGGAGGTCATAAATCTCCTTCTCCAAATGATCTAGTGCTACCCAATCTTTGCCTAGATAGCCATGCCTGGAACACATCTATCTCTCCATTTTCTTTTGAATCTACATATTCTAACCAAGCAAAAAACCCTCAATTCATTTATTACAAAGAATCCCCTACTGCTATACAATACCTCGAATGATTTATTCTTCTTCTGATGAATGGATGAATCCATTGCTACCATACAAACCCTTAATGAATGTGCTACCATCTATTGGTTTCTTCTCATGTCCTTTGTTACCATTCAAACCCTTGATGAATTCCCTACCCTTGATTGATTTATTCGCATGTCCCTTGATTCCATACAAACTCTAGATGAATGTAATCCTCATCCTAATTTTTTCCTTGCAAAAGAAATTGTATCCTAGCAACGATACACTGGACCTCTAAGGCTAAATCAACACGAAATTTAGGAAAACATAATGTCACCAAAGAAACTATAAAAACAAATATAATGTTAATTAAAATAAATAAAAGGTAGGTGAAGGAATAGTTAAGATGACAATGTTATTTTGTCTTAAACTATTATCTTAAAACACCTTATCATGTAGTAGTGACACATCATAACATCAACACATATATTCAATAGGAAATTCCAACAAAATCATGAAATGTCAACCTCCTAACACTATCATATAACCCATTGGAGGGGATAAAAACATCATCCATGGGAAATATAAAGTGAGTTAAATACCATGGAAGAAAAAGTGCACTACCACATCATGCTTGTTGGGAACGAGATCCCCCAAGGGCAGATTTTGGGGCTAAAAGCCCGTGTTTTGGGTCAATTTTGTAATAAATTTGTAAAGTCTCTGCATTTTGTGGTCACGAAGCATGAAGGTGTCATGACTCATGAAGGGTTGTCTGCCCTTATTTTGTAAAGTGTAAAGTCAGTTGAAAAGATCGACCCATGGTCCACGGACCATGGGATTGTATAAAAGGAGTTAAGTAGGTAAGCTCTAAGAAGAAGTAAAAAGAAAAGAAGACAAGTCTTGGAGTCTTGGTAGCGGAGTTTAAGTATTTCAGGTCTTAGCATAGGTAGAGGCTTTGCAGCTAAGTGCGCAGAGGCCTTGGGTGGAATTCCGTAGTTGAGTGCGCGGATCCGTACAGTTGTGTGCACAGGGCAGATAGAGTCTGTAATAATCTGAAGATATCAATAAAGAGAAGTATTTTGAAATTTTTGTGTATTTATTTCTTGTTAATGCATTTGGTTATATTGCATTTTGGTTTTAATTACAATGTTCTTGTGATACGCAAATGGATCCAAAATGGATCTTAGATAGACTTCTAAGTCTAAAGTGTTCCTCACAGAGGGAAATTAAAGTCTAAGGATGCTCTTGGAAATAGTCCGATTCCGTAGATCTTTTCATTCTGAATCTATTGCAACTTGAATGGACTAAAATGGACTTCGGATGAAGAAGTTATCGCAGAAAGAAGATTTCTCCTTAACCTTAGAAAATGAGGCAATTTCTTATAAATGGCACTTGAGGGAAAATGTGTTTTTAAACATAAAAGCCCTTGGAATCCATCACATCGCGATAAACTAAAGCTGAAGGACTTAAAATAGGCACAAACATCTTCAACGAACCCAACGGAATTATAAATCAAACAAGTGAACCTTTTGAGTTTCGGAAGAAGGGCAATAAGCGGTATTGGATAGGCTCCACCCGAATCCATACATTGGCTGATGTGTGGCACGATGGAGGAGAGAGGAAACCACTTTTTCGGGTGGTTAATCCTCGTGTAAGTTGTGCACCGGAATGGAATATCAACTGTTAGATTAGAGGTTGCAGAGCAACGATTAGGATCTGATCGGTGGATCGATGGTTGGCGTGACCAAAGGGAAGACCCCTGGGGCCGTTGCGATAATGATATGTGATATGCCGATTGTCTGATGGGTCGATAGAGATAGCGCTGATAGAGAAATCGACGACATCGGTGATCGGTGATCGGAGAAACCCTGATACCAGGTCTAATGCACATTATGATTGAAACTTGCGATGTGTCGATAAAAAGGTGGACCCGATAAGAATTATGGACGCGATTTTCGAATTTTCTATGTATTATCCAAGTACTGGGTTTTTTGGCCATTACGCCATGCGATAGCGATAAGCGATATTTGGATGGATCCAATAGGTTTATAGGGCCGAATCCATAATATTTGAAGTCCGGGCTAAAGGCCCATGATGTGGTTTGCGTGTGTTTCCTGTGTATTTCCGTTATTTGTAGAAATTTTGAATAATATGACACTTATTCACAGAGATTATCCCGATTATACACTATTTGCGGAATCATGCATAATACATAACCTCCTCTATGTTGATCATCAATTTTGTGGAATTAAGAAACAATCGCATGCGCACATTGAAGCATCAATCACACATCAATACAGTATATCATGAGGAAAGAATACAGCTAAAAACCCCCAACTATCTGTATATTATATTGATTGAGAAAATGTAACAATACACAGTACAATACTCCTCGCAAGTACTCAATACTATTTCCACCTATTACACACAAACTAGCTCAGATCTGAATCAATCACAGGTTCAAATCTCCTCCGCTGCTTGCCTGCCTCCACTGCGCAATCCTGCATGAGAATCAATGAGAATGGCTCATCCAAACTTGTATTTCCCTTGGCTATACCATGCAATCCTCATTGGCAATACTCAATCCATTGATTGTGCAAATCACATGCACAACTATAGTCACAACTGACAACTATCTTGCCCTTTCACTCATCTTTAACACTTGTCTCCACTGAACTGTCTATGCACTGAGTTAACTGATGTATTCCTCAGTTGATTCATGAGTTAATAATTAGTGAATTAATTAACAACTAATTCATGCCACTCATCACTAGTGTATTTGTTAGTTAGACTAAATACAACTAGTTCAACTAAGTGAAACTGAACACAACTCCATCAACTCCTCATTCAACTCCACCAAACTCAATCACTTGAGTTCTAACTAAAGTCCTTCATGCAATAGCTCAAGTAACCCATAAGAAAAGCATAATTCCTTCTGGCAGTTGCATGTGCCACATCTGTGGCTCGAACTGAAGTGCTCCAAGAGAATAAGATAATGTTTATAGTCCAAATATTATTAAGAGCTAATAATATTCGAATGTTCTATTTTTAACCTGGCAGTCTAAAAATAGACTCCACCCATATGTCTAAAAATAGAGGTCCATATATTTTTTCCAACATGACCAATCATCCACAAATAGCATCCTGCAACTCATAGACCATGATCTATATGTCTAAAAATAGACTTTGCGCCAAAAATAGCCTGCGGGCCCACTTAGTGAAGGCTACTTCTTTTCACTAAGATCCATCATCTTGTTGAATTTTCAACACTCCCTCTCAACAAGATATGGATTATCTGCAACCCCTATCCTATCTCTGTGGTATTCAAATTTTCTCCTGGTGAGCACCTTCGTCAAGATATCAACATCCTAATCCACCGTGGGAATATATGAAAGTAACATGATTCTCTGCTGCACACAATCTTTGATATGATGGTACCTGATGTTCTTTCCACTCGTTGGGCTCCCTGCCCAATCTGCATCTGTGAAGCCACATAGCTTCACCTCATACTCCTATCTGTACCACAATCCATATCCCGATGTGCCTCTGAGATAACGCAATACATGCTTGCCTGCCTTCCAGAAGAGCTTGGTTGGCTTAACCATAGCTTGTGAAAGTTGGTTAACAGCATAGCATATATTGGGTTGTGTATTGACCAGATACATAAGCGACCCCACCAACTATTGATAAATAGGGGCATCCACTACCTCCGCTGAAGTAGCATCCTCCTTCCTCCAACCTCTAAGAAGGAACGCAGTCTTCACATCCATCTGATGAATGTGCCAGCCCATTTGCACTGAGAGAGCAAGAATCATTTGTATGGAAGAATACCTTGCGATAGGTGCAAAGGTCTCCTCATAATTGATCCCCTCTGTCTGTGAGAAGTCTCAGGTAACAAATCTTGCCTTGTACTTCTCTACACTCCCGTCAGCTGCCTGCTTCACTTTGTAGATCCATCTCGAACCCACCACTGATTTCCCCTCTGGTCTTGGGACAATCTCCCATGCACTGTTCTGACAATCAAATCATACTCTTCCACCATGGCATCTACCCATGTGGGATCCTCCAGAGGTTCCTCTAAAGAGGATGGCTCAGTCACGACACATTTGCTCACAAGAGCCATGTATCTAGTGTACCGATCAGCTGACTGTCTCTGTCTGCGTTGTGTTGTAGGTGGTCCTACAACCTTCTCTGCATCTTGAGCCAATCGCTCAGCTTCTGTAGTGCGCTTTCGCCCTCTGATGGTTGGCACTGCATGAGTGGTATCTTCCACTCCATAAACTTCATCTTGTGGCTGATCCACATCCTGAAGCTCATCCTTAGGAACTAATAGCTCCTCGCCTACATGCAAGTGTGGCTCCCTCTCAAGCGAACACTTCATGGCTTTCTCCTCCTGAAATTTTATATCCCATCGCATAATAGCCTTGGGACTGTCTGAAAAATACACACGATAGTTGTGGGGTGTATCAATGTACCCCACGAATATCCCAACCTCTGCGGTCAGCTCCAGCTTCTTCCTAGCATCCTTTGTCACATGCATGTAAACAGGAGAACCAAAAATCCTCAAATGGGAAATATTAGGCCTCTCACCAGAATAAGCCTCCTCGGGTGTACTCATGCCAAGTATCCTGAGAGGACAATGGTTCTGCACAGATAATGTAGTATTGCATGCCTCCACCCACAAGTGAAGGGGTAGACCCTGATCATGCAACATCGCTCGTGCAGCACCCACGATCGTTTTGTTCTTCCGCTCAGCAACCCCGTTCTACTGTGGGTTATGGGGAGCTTTGAGCTCTCTTCGAATCCCTTCTGTGCTGCAGAAGTCCTTGAAATCGCCAGAGATGAACTCACCACCATTGCCACTCCTAAGAGCCTTCACTTTCTTCCCCGATTCCTTCTCAACCAGTGCTTTGAACTCATAGAACTTTGAGTATGTCTCTCTCTTCTTCTGCATGAAGAAGATCTAGCACTTTCGAGAGAAATCATCAACAAAGATCACATAGTACCCATGCTTTGTTGTCGAAGCTACTGAGAAAGGTCCACACACATCTGTGTGTATTCTCTCAAGGATCGTTGTGGCGTGACTATCCTTCTCATGAAAGGTGGCTTTCACAAATTTTCCCAAAGTACACCCCTTGCACTGATCCTTGACTGCGCAAGAGTGCCTTTAGGAAGCCCAGTAGAAATCTGCTGCAGTATCTTCAAGGCTCCATGGTGAAGGTGGCCCAATCTCCGGTGCCATAGCTCGCCATCATCCCGGCTCACCACTCCTTCTGCCTTGCATGCCATTGCTGTGTAGCCATCTACATGCAACTGATAAAGGTTCTTGGCTTGAACCCCTATCTTCCGGGTTTCTCTAGTTGTCTTACTATGCAGGAAAGCCTTTCCCTCGCTAAAAACAACATCATATCTTCAATCCTGGAACATGCATCACTTCCTTCAATACGAAGGGTTTACCAGACTCCCTCTCAAAGGAAATGGTACCGATACTGGTCGCACTGTATCTACCATCATCGCCCATCTTGATGTGCACTCCAAGATCTTTCTCATTCAGATCAGAAAACAAATCTCAATCTCCTGTCATGTGAAAAGACGCACCACTGTCAAAGAACCATACCGATCCCCTCAAACTTGATACCAAGCATGCGATTAGCAAAAAATATAGCTCAAACTACGAGGCTAAGGCCTCTCTCGCTACAGATCCAGTAGCTTGCTTATTTTTCTTCTTCCGTGGACAATTTGTGGCATAGTGTCTGTGCTGGTGACACTGAAAGCACTTCACCTTGGACATGTCCTGCTTCTTACCTTTCACACTAGAATGAGAAGCTTTCTTGTTCTTCCCCTTCTTTGCTTTGGCAGCCAAAGTGCAATTTTCTTCATCAGATGCCTTTGATGAAGATCCGTCCCTGGTATTCCGCCTTATCTCCTCTTGCACAAGATCCGACCAAAGTCTCTCCCATCCTAGCAATTTCTCCCGACCATTGACAGAGTCCTGATAGGAATGCAAACTCTTTAGAAGACCAAGGAGAGCCAAGCTCACCAAGTCCTCATCATCAAAAAACACCCCCACACTTCCCAACTCATCCCGACATTGGGTGAATTTCGTGAGATACTTGGGCATACTGTCGCCTTTCTCACACTTTATGTTTCTGAGTTTATCCTTGAGCACCAACTTCCTCTGGTCACTTTTTCTTTGGAATAGATCTGTCAACGCTTTCCACATAAAGTATGGAGAAGCCTTTCCATGGAGGCTAGACACAATGTGATCCCTCACGCCCTCCAACAGAATCCTTCGACACTTTGCTGTCTTCTTTTGCCAATCCCCGACTTGAGCAACATCAGTAAGTTTTGGGACATCCACATCTGTAAACTCCTTCACCCCATTATCATCTAAAACCGCCTCCATCCTGTCCTTCCATGTAATATAGGTCGAGCTTCCCTCAAGAGCATACTCCAATCGCAATCCGTTGAAAGACATTTCAACTTTGACACCAAGACAACACTGCTGCAAATTTGAATTCCACCAGCTCAAAACACAACCGCTTCTGATCTAAAATTCGTGAGAACAAAGTATTTCTCGTATAGATATCTATAGTATGGGAATTCACTGGATATATCACCTTCCAAAAGAAGGATGAATCCAGAAGCTACCAAGCCCGATTACAGACTCTACCTGAAGAAATAAAATGTAAACACTTTCTGAATAATAGATCCGATGATCAATCCTCGCTTTGATATCCTGTAGAACTTTTTCTACAAATCAACCAGCTCTGGTACCATGTAGAAATTTTGAATAATATGACACATATTCACAGAGATTATCCTAATTATACACTATTTGCGAAATCATGCATAATACATAACCTCCTCTACGTTGATCATCAATTTTGCGGAATTAAGAAACAATCGCATGCACACATTGAAGGATCAATCACAAATATCAACACAGTATATCACGGGGAAAGCATACAGCTGAAAACCCCCAACTATCTGTATATTATATTGATTGAGAACATGTAACAATACACAGTACAATACTCCTCGCAAGTACTCATTACTATCTCCACCTGTTACACACAAACTAGCTCAGATCTGAATCAATAATAGGTTCAAATCTCCTTCGCTGCTTGCCTACCTCCACTTCGCAATCCTGCATGAGAATAGATGAGAATGGATGATCCAAACTCATATTTCCCTTGGCTATACCATGCAATCCTCATTGGCAATACTCAATCCATTGATTGTGTAAATCACATGCACAACTATAGTCACAACTAACAACTGTCTTGCCCTTTCACTCATCTCTAACACTTGTCTCCACTGAATTTTCCATGCACTGAGTTAACTAATGTATTCCTCAGTTGATTCACGAGTTAATAATTAGTGAATTAATTAATAACTAATTCACATCACTCATCACTAGTGTATTTGTTAGTTAGACTAAATACAACTAGTTCAACTAAGTCAAACTGAACACAACTCCATCAACTCCTCATTCAACTCCACCAAACTCAATCACTTGAGTTCTAACTGAAGTCCTTCATGCAATAGCTCAAGTAACCCATAAGAAAAGCATATTTCCTTCTGGCAGTTGCATGTGCCACATTCATAGCTCGAACTGAAGTGCTGCAAGAGGATAAGATAATGTTTATAGTCCAAATATTATTAAGAGCTAATAATATTTGATTGTTTTATTTTTACACTAGCAGTCTAAAAATAGAGGCCCATCTATTTTTACCAACATGACCAATCATCCATAAATAACGTCCTGCAACTCATAGACCATGATCCATATGTCTAAAAATAGACTTTGCACCAAAAATAGCCTACGGACCCACTTAGTGAAGGTGACATCTTTTCACTAAGCTCCATCATCTTGTTGCATTTTCAACACTCCCCCTTAACAAAACATGGATTATCTGCAACCCCTAACCTACCTCTTTTGTATTCGAATTTTCTCATGGTGAGCGCCTTCGTCGAGATATCAGCATCTTGATCCTCCATGGGAATATATGAAAGTAACATGATTCTCCACTACATACAATCTCTGATATGATGGTACCTGATGTCAAAGTGCTTTGACCCGAACAACCCGACCAGGAGCTTCCTCATCCACATAGCCTCGCATGAAGCCAAACTTTCTGCCATATACTCAGCCTCTACTGAACTGAGTGCCATGGATATCTGCTTCTTTCTGTACCAAGAAAATTCTGTCGACCTAATACTGAAGATCCCTCCAGATGTGCTCTTTCTATCCATTGGGTTCCCTGCCCAATCTGCATCTGTGAAGCCACATAGCTTCATCTCATCCTCCTGTTTGTCGCAAAATCCATATCCTGATGTGCCTTTGAGAGAATGCAGTACATGCTTACCTGCCTTCCAGAAGAGCTTGGTTGGCTTAACCATAGCTTGGGAAAGCTGGTTAACAGCATAACATATATCGGGTCGTGTATTGACCAGATACATAAGCGACCCCACCAACTATCGATAAACAGTGGCATCCATTACCTCCACTGAAGTAGCATCCTCCTTCCTCCAACCTCCAGGAAGAGGAGTATCAATAGGCTTACAACCATGCATATTGAACTAATCTAGTATCTCCCAGGAATAATTACCCTGAGAAGCAAATAGTCCATCACTGCGCTGCCAAATTTTGTAGATACATCTTGAACCTATCACTAATTTCCCCTCTAGTCTTGGGACAATCTCTCCTGCATGAGTGGTCTCTTCCACTCCATGAACTGCATCTTGTTGCTGATCCACATCCTAAAGCTCATCCTTAGGAACTAATAGCTCCTCATTTGCATGCAAGTGTGGCTCCCTCTCAAGTGAACACTTCATGGCTTTCTCCTCCTGAAATTTGATATCCCATCGCACAACAGTCTTTCTACATTCTAGAAAATACACACAACAGTTGTGGGGCGTATCAGTGTACCCCACAAATATCCCAAACTCTTCGGCTGGCTCCAACTTCTTCCTTGCATCCTTCGTCACATGCATGTAAATAGGAGAACCAAAAATCGTCAAATGGGAAATATCAGGCCTCTTACCAGAATAAGCCTCCTCGGGTGTACTCATGCCAAGTATCTTATGAGGACAACGGTTCTACACATATACTGCATTATTGCATGACTCAACTCACAAGTGAAGGGGTAGGCTTTGATCACGCAACATCGCCCATGCAGCACCCATGATCGTTTTGTTATTCCACTCAGCAACCCTATTCTTTTGTGGGTTATGGGGAGCTATGAGATCTCTTCTAATCCCTTCAGTGTTGCGGAAATCCTTGAACTCGTCGGAGATGAGTTCACCATCATTTTCGCTCGTAAGAGCCTTCACCTTCTTCCCTGATTCCTTCTCGACCAGTGCTTTGAACTCACAGAACTTTGAGTATGTCTCGCTCTTCTTCTACATGAAGAAGGTCCAGCACTTTCGAGAGAAATCATCAACAAAGATGACATAGTACTTGTGCTTTTCTACTGAAGCTACTGAGAAAGGTCCACACACGTCTGTGTGAATTCTCTCAAGGATTGTCGTGGCATGACTATCCTTCTCGTGAAAGGTGGCTTTCACAAATTTTCCCACAGTACACCCCTTGCACTGATCTGACTACGTAAGGGTGACTTTAGGAAGCCCAGTGGAAATCTGTTGCAGTATCTTCAAGGCTCCATGGTGAAGGTGGCCCAATCTCTGGTGCCACAGCTCGCCATCATCCCATCTCACCACTCCTACTACCTTACATGCCATTACTGCATATCCATCTACAATCAATTGATAAAGGTTCTTGACTCGAACCCCTATCTTCTGGGTTTCTCCAGTTGTCTTACTGCACAGGAAAGCCTTTCCCTCGCTGAAGACAACATCATATCCCTTGTCTTCTAACATCGCCATAAAGATAAGATTCTTCTTCAATCTTAGAACATGCATCACTTCCTTCAATACGAAGGGTTTACAAGACTCCCTCTCAAAGGAAATGGTACCAATATCGGTCGCACTATATCTACCATCATCACCCATCTCGATGTGCACTCCAAGATCTTTCTCATCTAGAACAGAAAACAAATCTCGATCTCCTGTCATGAGAAAATACGCACCACTTTCCAAGAACCATACCGATCCCATCACACATGATACCAAGCATGTGATCAGTGAAAAATCTAGCTCAAACTGCGAGGCTAAGGCCTCTCCCACTATAGATCCAGTAGCTTGCTTATTTTTCTTCTTCTGCGGACAATTTGTGGCATAATGTCCATGCTGGTGACAGCGAAAGCACTTCACCTTGGACATGTCCTCCTTCTTTCCTTTCACACTAGAATGAGAAACTTTCTTGTTCTTCCCCTTCTTTGCTTTGGAAACCAAAGCGCAATTTTCTTCACCAGATGCCTTTGATGAAGATCCATCCTTGGTATTCTGCCTGATCTCCTCTTGCAAAAGATCCGACCAAAGTCTCTCCAATTCTGCCAATTTCTCTCGAGCATTGACAGAGTCCTGATAGGAATGCCAACTCTTCAGAAGACCAAGGAGAGCCAAGCTCACCAAGTCCTCATCATAAACAGTCACCCTCACACTTCCCAGCTCATCTCGACACTGGGTGAACTTCGTGAGATACTTGGGCATACTATCTCCATTCTCACACTTAATGTTTCTGAGTTTATCCTTGAGTGCCAACTTCCTTTGGTCGCTCTTGCTTTCGAATAAATTTGTCAACGCTTTCCACATCAAGTATGGAGAAGCCTTTCCATGTATGTTGGATAGAATGTGATCCTTCACACCCTCCAACAGAATCCTTCGACACTTTGTTGTCTTCTTTTGCCAAGCTTCAGCTTCAGTACCATTAGTAGGCTTTGGGACTTCGGCATCTATGAACTCCTTCAACCCATTGTCATCTCACACTGCCTCCATCCTGTCTTTCCATGCAATATAATTTGAGCTGCCTTCAAGGGCATACTCCAATCGCAATCCACTAAAAGACATTTCAACTTCAACACCAAGAAAACACTGCTGCAAATTCGAATTCCACCAGCTCAAAACTCAATCGCTTCTGATACAAAATTCGTGAGAACAAAGTATTTCTCAGATAGAGATTGACTATATGGGCATTTACTAGATATCTCAGCTTCTAAAAGAAGGATGAATTCAGAGGCTACCTGGCCCAATTATAGACTCTGCCTGAAGAAGTAAAATGTAAACACTTTCTGAATAATAATTTGACGATCAACTTCGGTCTGATATCATGTAGAACTTCTTCTACAAATCAGCCAGCTCTAATACCATGTAGAAATTTTGAATAATATGACACTTGTTCACAAAGATTATCCTGATTATAAACTATTTGTATAATGCATGCATAATACATAACCTCCTCTACCATTGATCACCAATTTTGTGGAATTAAGAAACAATCGCATGCGCACAATGAAACACCAATCGCACATATCAAAACAATATGTACTGGGGAAAGAATACAGTTGAAAACCCCTTAACTATCTGTATATTATGATGATAGAGAACATGTAACAATACATAGTCCAATACTCCTCATAGGTACTTAGTACTATCTCCACATGTTACACACAAACTAGCTCAGATCTGAATCAATCACAGGTTCAAATCTCCTCCGCTACTTGCCTACCTCCACTACACAATACTGCATGAGAATAGATGAGAATGGTTGATAGAAACTCGTATTTCCCTTGTATTGCACTACGCAGTCCTCATTGGCAACCTCAATCCACTGATTTTGCAAATCTCATGCACAACTATAGTCACAACTGACAGTTGTCTTACCCTTTCACTCACCTCTAACACTTGTCTCCACTAAACTATCCATGCACTGAGTTAACTAATGTATTCTTTAGTTTATTTATGAGTTAATAATTAGTGAATTAATTAATAATTAATTCACACGACTTATCATTAGTGTATTTGTTAGTTAGACTAAATACAACTAGTTCAACTAAGTCAAACTGAACACAACTCCATCAACTCCTCAATCAACTGCACCAAACTCAATCACTTGAGTTCTAACTGAAGTTCTTCATGCAATAGCTCAACTAACCCATAGGAAAACCATATTTGCATCTGGTAGTTACATGTGTCACATCGTTAGCTTGAAATGAAGTGCTGCAAGAGGATAAGATAATGGTTATAGTCCAAATATTATTAAGAGCTAATAATATTCTACTGTTCTATTTTTACACTGGCAGTCTAAAAATAGACTCCGCCGATATGTCTAAAAATAGAGGTCCATCTATTTTTACCAACATGACCAATCATCCATAAATAGCATCCTGCAACTCATAGACCATGATCCATATGTCTAAAAATAGACATTGCACCAAAAATAGCCTGCGGACCCACTTAGTGAAGGTGACTTCTTTTCACTAAGTTCCATCATCTTGTTGCATTTTCAACACTCCCTCTCAACAAAATATGGATTATCTGCAACCCCTATCTTGCCTTTGTGGTATTTGAATTTGCTCCTGGTGAGCACCCTCATCAAGATATCAGCATCCTGATCCTCCGTGGGAATATATGAAAGTAACATGATTCTGCACTAAATACAATCTCTGATATGATGGTACCTAATCGCGATGTGCTTTGACCTGAACAAACCAACCAGGATCTTCCTCATCCACATAGCCTCACATGCAGCCAAACTTTCTGCCATATACTCGGCCTCTGCTGAACTCAGTGCCACGGATCTCTGCTTCCTACTGTACCAAGAAACTTTTGTCGACTCGATACTGAAGATCCCTCCAGATGTTCTCTTTCTATCCATTGGGTTCCTTGCCCAATCTACATCTGTGAAGCCACATAGCTTCACCTCATCCTCCTGTCTGTACCACAATCCATATCCTGATGTGCCTATGAGATAACGTAGTACAGGCTTGCCTGCCTTCTAGAAGAGCTTGGTTGGCTTAACCATAGCTTGTGAAAGCTAGTTAACAGCATAGCATATATCGGGTCGTGTATTCACCAGATACATAAGCGACCCCACCAACTGTCGATAAACAGTGGCATCCACTACCTCCACTAAAGTAGCATCCTCCTTTCTCCAACCTCCAGGAAGAGGAGTATCAACAAGCTTGCAGCCATGCATGTTGAACTTCTCTAGTATCTCCCAGGAATACTTACCCTGAGAAACAAATAGTCCATAACTGCGCTGCCAGATTTTGTAGATCCATCTCGAACCCATCACTGATTTCCCCTCCAGTCTTGGGACAATCTCTCCTGCACGAGTGGTCTCTTCCATTCCATGAACTTCATTTTGTGGCTGATCCACATCCTGAAGCTCATCCTTAGGAACTAATAACTCCTCATTTGCATGCAAGTGTGGCTCCCTCTCAAGCGAAAAATTCATGGCTTTCTCCTCCTGAAATTTGATATCCCGTCGCACAACAGTCTTGCGACTGTCTGGCAAATACACACAACAGTTGTGAGGCATATTAGTGTACCCCACAAATATCCCAACCTCTGCGGTCAGCTCCATCTTCTTCCTGGCATCCTTCATCACATGCATGTAAACAGGAGAACCAAAAAGCCTCAAATGGGAAATATCAGTCCTCTTACCAGAATAAGCCTCCTGGGGTGTACTCATGCCAAGTATCTTGTGAGGACAACGGTTTTTCACATATACTGCAGTATTGCATGCCTCCGCTCACAAGTGAAGGGGTAGGCCTTGATCATGCAACATCACCCGTGCAGCACCCACGATCATTCTCTTCTTCCGCTCAGCAACCCCATTCTGCTGTGGGTTATGGGGAGCTATGAGCTCTCTTCAAATGCCTTCTGTGCTGCAGAGGTCCTTGAACTCACCAGAGATGAATTCACCACCATTTCCACTCCTAAGAGCCTTCACCTTCTTCCCCGATTCCTTCTTGACCAGTGCTTTGAGCTCACATAACTTTGAGTATGTCTTGCACTTCTTCTGCATGAAGAAGATCCAGAACTTTCGAGAGAAATCATCAACAAACATCACATAGTACTTGTGCTTTTCTGTCGAAGCTACTGAGAAAGGCCCACACACGTCTATGTGAATTCTCTCAAGGATCATCTTGGCATAAATATCCTTCTCGTGAAAGGTTTCTTTCACAAATTTTCCCAAAGCACACCCCTTGCACTGATCTGACTGCGCAAGAGTGCCTTTAGGAAGCCCAGTAGAAATTTGCTGCAGTATATTCAAGGCTCCATGGTGAAGTGGCCCAATCTTTGGTGCCACAACTCACCAACATCTTGGCTCACCAATCCTATTGCCTTGCATGCCATTTTTGCGTAGCCATCTACATGCAATTGATAAAGGTTCTTGACTCAAACCCCTATCTTCCAGGTTTCTCCAATTGTCTTACTACATAGGAAAGCCTTTCCCTCGCTAAAGACAACATCATAACCCTTGTCTTCTAACATCGCTACAGAGATAAGATTCTTCTTCAATCCTGGAATAGTCATCACTTCCTTCAATACAAAGGGTTTACGAGACTCCCTCTCAAAGGAAATGGTACTGATACCGGTTGCACTGTATCTACCATCATCGCCCATCTCGATGTGCACTCTAAGATCTTTCTCATCCAGATCAGAAAACAAATCTCGATCTCCTGTCATGTGAAAAAATGCACCACTACACAAGAACCATACCAATCCCATCACACATGATACCAAGCATTCGATTAGTGAAAAATCCAGCTCAAACTGTGAGGCTACGGCCCCTCCTACTGCAAATCTAACAGCTTGCTTATTTTTCTTCTTTTGCGGACAATTTGTGGCATAATGTCCGTGCTAGTGACAGTGAAAGCACTTCACCTTGGACATGTCTTGCTTCTTGCCTTTCACACTAGAATGAGAAGCTTTATTTTTCTTCCCCTTCTTTTCTTTGGTAGCCAAAGCACAATTTTCTTCATCAGATGCCTTTGATGAAGATCCGTCCTTGTTATTCCACTTGATCTCCTCTTGCACAAGATTCGACCAAAGTCTCTCCCATCCTGGCAATTTCTCCCAACCATTGACAGAGTCTTGATAGGAATGCAAACTATTTGGAAGACCAAGGAGAGCCAAGCTCACCAAGTCCTCATCATTGACAGTTACCACCACACTTCCTAGCTAATCCCGGCATTGGGTGAAATTCATGAGATACTTGGGCATATTGTCTCCATTCTCACACTTAATGTTTCTGAGTTTATCCTTGAGCGCCAACTTCCGCCGGTCGCTCTTGCTTTGGAATAAATTTCTCAATGCTTTCCACATCAAGTATGGAGAAGCCTTTCCATGTAGGTTGTATACAATGTGATCCTTCATGCCCTCCAACAGAATCCTTCAACACTTTGTTGTCTTCTTTTGCCAAGCCTCAGACTCAGCAGCATTAGTAGGCTTTGGGACTTCACCATCTATGAACTCCTTCAACCCATTGTCATCTAACGCTGCCTCCATCCTGTCTTTCCATGCAATATAATTCGAGCTACCTTCAAGGACATACTCCAATCATGATCCATTGAAAGAAATTTCAACTTCGACACCAAGAAAACACTGCTACAAATTCGAATTTCACCAGCTCAAAATTCAACTACTTCTGATCTAAAATTCGTGAGAACAAAGTATTTCTCGTATAGAGATTGACTATATGGGCATTTACCGGATACCTCACCTTCCAAAAGAAGGATGAATCCAGAGGCTACCTAGCCCGATTACAGACTCTGCCTAAAGAAATAAAATGTAAACACTTTCTGAATAATAAATCCGATGATCAACTTCGGTCTGATATCATATAGAACTTCTTCTACAAATCGGTCAACTCTGGTACCATGTAGAAATTTTGAATAATATGGCACTTATTCACAGAGAAAATCCTAATTATACACTATCTGGGGAATGCATGTGTAATACATAACCTCCTCTACCATTGATCATCAATTTTTCGGAATTAAGAAACAAGCACATGCGCACATTAAAACATCAATCACACATATCAACACAGTATGTACTAGGGAAAGCATACAACTGAAAACCCCTGAACTATCTGTATATTATGATGATAAAGAACATGTAACAATACATAGTACAATACTCCTCACAGGTACTCAGTACTATCTCCACTTGTTACACACAAATTAGCTCAGATCTGAATCAATCACAGGTTCCAATCTTCTTCGCTACTTGCCTACCTCCACTACGCAAACCTGCATGAGAGTAGATGAAAATGGTTGATCCAAACTCATATTCCCCTTGTGTTGCACTACACAATCCTCATTGGCAATCTCAATCCACTGATTGTGCAAATCTCATGCACAACTATAGTCACAATTGACAGCTATCTTGCCCTTTGACTCACCTCTAACACGTGTCTCCACTGAACTTTCCATGCACTGAGTTAACTGATGTATTCTTTAGTTGATTTATGAGTTAATAATTAGTGAATTAATTAATAATTAATTCACACCACTCATCACTAGTGTATTTTTTAGTTAGAATAAATACAACTAGTTCAACTAAGTGAAACTGAACACAACTCCATCAACTCCTCAATCAACTCCACCAAACTCAATCACTTGAGTTCTAACTGAAATCCTTCATGCAATAGCTCAACTAACCCATAGGAAAAGCATATTTCCTTCTGGCAGTTGCATGTTCCACATCCATAGCTCAAACTGAAGTGCTGCAAGAGGATAAGATAATGTTTATAGTCCAAATATTATTAAGAGCTAATAATATTCGACTGTTCTATTTTTAGACTGCTAGTCTAAAAATAGACTCTGCCCATATGTCTAAAAATAGACGTCCATCTATTTTTACCAACATGACCAATCATCCATAAATAGCATCCTCCAACTCATAGACCATGATCCATATGTGTAAAAATAGACTTTGCGCCAAAAATAGCCTGCGGACCCGCTTAGTGAAGGGGACTTCTTTTCACTAAGCTCCACCATCTTGTTGCATTTTCAACAATAAGCTTTGTAGGTTTTATTTGAATATTATACTCTAATATAGTAGCTATCCATTTACCTCTTTTTCCCTCAATTCCATATTAGGCCAAGATGTCTTTGACAACAACATTTGGTACATAGGCTATTACATAGGAGTACAATATATAGACTCTAAAGTCTTCCATAGCTTTCGCAAGTGAATAAGCTTGTTTTTCCATGTTTTTATTTTAATGGTGCATCCCTAAGTGCTTTACTAAAGAAGGCTATGGGTTTTTCACATCCTTGATCATCCTTTTTTAGTAAAACAATTGTTATAGTGTGTTCTGATGCAAATGAAAATACTATGAACTCTCTATCAAACTTTGGACTTGTAAGGACCGGTGTTCTAGTCAAAGCCATTTTAATTTCTTCAATTGCTTGTTTGGATTCTACTATCCATTTAACCCTTGAATCCTTTTTCAACATATTATTAAGGAATCTAATTAATTCAGTTAAGTTAGATATAAATCTTCTTAAAAAGTTAATCTTTCCTAGGGAAGCTTGAAGTTCTTTGACATTTCTGGGGTGGGGTATTTGCAGAATGGCTTCTATTCTAGCAGGATCAATTCTACTGCCATCTTTGGACATGATATGGCCCAATAGTTTACCTTCCTCTAGAACAAACAAGGAATTTTTAGGATTTAAAGAAATACCATATTTTCTGCATTTTGACATACTTGAATGTTCCCCATGGTGTTGTAAAAGTAGTTTTTTCATGGTTATCAAGATGAACCAGAATCTGGTTGTAGCTTGAGAACCCATAGCAAAGTGAAATCCTAGAGGCACTTACTAGCCTTTGTAAAATACGATCCATCCTAGGTAAAGGGTAATTGTCCTTCAAAGAAACTTTTTTTACATTTCTTAAATCAACACATAATCTAATTTCTCCTGTTTTTTTCCTAGTAGGCACTAAATTAGACACCCACTCTAAAAACCTGATAGGAGAAATTATCCCTACTTCAACCTTCATTTGATTTCTTTTTCAATTAAGGGAAGCAATACGAGTTTAATTTTTCTAAGATTTTGTTTGAATGGTTTTTTATTTTCATTTAGCGGTATTATATGTTGAATTATGGAGGTGTCATAAGATTTCAAGTCTTCGTAGCTCTAGGCAAAGACATCTTGGAATTCTCTCATTAGTTTAACATATTTGAGTTTTTTATTAGGGGGAAAAGATTTGGATAATTTTACTATTTTCTGATCTTCTTCAATTCCCAAGTTATAGTCTTCAATGTCTGCTTTTAAGGGTTCCATCTTGGGTTTCTTTGGGAATATCATTGAAATCAAAGAGATCTTCCAAAGGGGTTAATCCTTTAGGAAAATGATTGTCTTTTAAATTGATAACTTTATATTCTCCTTCAATAATTTCATCAATGTCCATTTCTTTAAGATCCTGCATTTCTTTGTTGGTAAATTTTATTGGGTGAAGCATTTGAGTTGCACTTTCTGCTGAAATGTCTATTTCTATTTTATCTATTTGATTAAACTCACTAATTGTACCTATATCTATATTAATACTAGAAAATTCTTCCTCTAGGGTTAAGAAATTATTTATCTACTTATCACTGTCAAACACTTGCCATTGCTTTACATTGTCAGGTATGGCTGGTCTATGTCTAATCTCAATTGTGAACTGATGATTTGGTTCAAATGGTAATTTATAGGTGTTGGCAAACATTGCCAGGTTGTGAGCTTGCAAGTTATGTTTTCTTGGGATTTTGGCAAGTTGAGTTTCTAGAAATGTATTGAGAATATCTATCACCATTCCTCTATAAGATCTCAATCTGGGATCATTTGTGAGAAACTTCCCTTTGATATATTGAATGATTAAATCAGAATCTCCTAGGATAGATACCCTAATTGCCCCTAATTGTTTAACAAGTTTAATACATAGAAACAAAGCTTCATATTCTACCATATTATTAGTGCATATAAAGTTTAATCTATAGGCATGGCCTTTAGCATGATCATTTTCAAGATTGTGCACCCAAACTTCTGCTCCTTCTCCTAATTTGTTAACAGAGCCATCAAATTCTAAGTACCAAAGGATTTCATGTTCATAATTGGTATCAGCAGTCTTAGGAATTGTTTAATAGGGAGATCTGGTTTTTTAGTTTCCTCTGGTTTCTCATGGGTATTTGATGTATCGTTGATTTTAGAAATCTCTTGGATTTGAACACTAGACTTTTCATTTGTAATTTATTTTGGTTCTACTGCTAAAACTTCTAATTCAATTGAATGATCAATTTCAACATTGTAGAGAATGAAAGAATCCATATCAGAGTGTACTGAGTAGATGGGGAAATTTTGAGGTTTCTCCTAGCTACTTACCCCATATTTCATTAAAGTTTCTCTATATAGTTTCTTAAGTTTGTCCAAACACTGAAATAGTAGCATAAGGCATGTCCAATTATAGAGATCCTTGGAGATTTACACCCCAAGGTCTGGATAATAGCATGCCATACTTTGGTGGAATATCAGCTACTACTATGTCCATTAAGATGGTTTTGGCATGGTATTGAATGAGTGATATGCATAAGTCTTTCATTAAACCTAAACACCTGACCTCACTTGAATCAAAAGAAAAGAGGTCTTTATATGGCCTGGTGATGTCTAGGTCTAGTTTCTCCATTACATATTTGGGAATTAAGTTATGAGAAGCACCAGAATCAAACATGGAATTATGAATTATTTTATCATGTATGTTCAAACTTACATAGAAAGGAGGGACTCCTCCATCTACTGATTTTCCAATTACTTCAGGGCCAAAAATCAATTCAGGATAGTCATAAAAAACATTTACTGAATCTTCATTCATAGAAATTTTGAGTGATCTATTGATTTGGCATCTGTAGACATAATTTTTAGCTAATTCAGACAATGGAACAACTATTTTTAATTTTCCTACTTCAGCCTCAAGATTAAAAGGTTTTTCAGTCTGAGTTCTTGTATTACGGACAACTTAATTCTCTTTATCTGTTGTATTCTCTGTGTTCCTCTCCTTTTCAGGAGGGGGGTTATGGGCTGAACTTGTTTTGAAATCATCTTCTGGAGGCTCTTCCACGTTTCCTTTGGAAGGGATAGAAGTAGAATGTTGTGTGTTATTTGGTTGATTATCGGATACATCTTCAATAATTGGGTTATTTGGATTAGGGTCTGTTCTGGAAAGAATATGTACATCTGGGGTATTGATCTTACCTTTGTTAGGCTGCTTTGTATCTTTCTATCTATTGGTTTCAGGAACATCAATTCTTCTGCTCCTCAAGTTATATTGTTTGTGGACTTCATAAATGGTTGTATAATATCCCTCCCTAAAGTTAAATGATTCACCTGACTGAGTTTGCAATTGTTTAAGCATGTGAGCTTCTTGATCTTCTTGGTTCAGGAAAACTTGTTGTTCATTGTTGAGTCCAATCAAATTGATTTGAGTGTCTTTTGTTGGTTCATCAGAAGTTGAGGCTTCAACATAATTTTCCTGGAATGGGGGCCTAATATTTTGGTCAGGCCCAGTCTTTTCAGCGTTCGGGTTTTGGTTCTTCCTGAAATTTGGATTTCCCCCAGTATTGCTTGGTTGACCATCCCAAGGGAATTTTATCTCAATTGTTTCTACTCTATCTCCAAGCCTATCCATTCCTTTAATAATAGCATCTAATTTATGTTCAAAGGCTGAAGGTTCTTCTTTCAAGGGTATCCTCCTTTCAGCTCTGGCTCTAGCTCATTTAAATATCAGGTCGGCTTCAACACTGACATCTATACTTTGCATCTCTTGTAAGGTTGAAGGAGCTCTTTCCCTAAGTTGGCATGCCATATCAGAATCAAATCCATCAGGGAATTTGATCAATGCCAAATCTAGAGGAGGTCTAAGATTTTGAGGGATAGCATTGTAAACATTATTGAACCTAGTGTAATAATACTGAATAGTTTCTTGTGTACCTTTTTTCAGGTTTTCATATTCTGATAAAATGTGGAGAGGATCTTTTTTCTTTTCCCATCTATTTAATAATGTTCGATAAAGGGATTGTAGGTCATTGATATTACTTGTAGGGAGGGCTCTAAACCAAGTCATAACATCCCCAGTCAAACTTTGAACAAATACCCTCATTCTAGTATCATCAGCATCAACCTCATATATCTCAAAGTAGTCAATCATTTTTTTGGTATGTTGTTGAGCTGTGTATGTGCAAGTGCCATCAAAAGGAGTGATTTTACTCTGATATTCTTCAGGCATAGCCCCTAGATTGGTAGGTAAGTGCAAAGGAGTATACTTTTTTGCCATGGGTACAGGTATAGGTGTGACAACTAGTGGGGTAGGGATAACAATGGGAATATGAGTTGTGGATGGAGGGGTGGAAGGGGTAAATTGAGGTTGGGAAGTTTGAGGTGTTGATAATGAACTTGGAAAGGCTGTAGTGATCACAGAAGGGTTTGGTGTTCTTTCAGAGGTAAGCTCAGATTGGATGGAGTTCTGCAAATATCTGTCAAGATGTGAAGTGACAACCTCAAGTTGCAAGTTTTCAATAAATATTGGATCATGAATTGTGTGGGCTAACCCAGATTCCAAAAAGGTTACAAATAAAGAGGTTTCAAAAAACTCATCAAAAGGTTCATCCTCAAGTAAATCCACTTCACAGGATAGGATTTTGATCTGTATAGAGGTCGAGAACTAGCAGAACTTTCTTGGTTCTTGTTAGTGTCGGTATCTTCATCCCTTCGTCAGAGATCAAATCCTCTTGTTGCATTGCATATTAGGTGTCCCACCCAGTCAATTGCATTCCATTAGGTGCATGGATCATCTAATGGTAGTGGCTTTTCCTACAGTTTCCCTCATGTCATTTACTTGTTGGCTCATGTTTGTTCATCAAAAGCATATACAATCATCTTTTTGTCTTAAAAATTGCAAAAGCCTTTTTTAAGGTTTCATTGTCATTAGGTCTAGGGTTTCATTAGGGTTTCATCAAAAAGGGTTTCAAAATCTCCAATAATAACTAGTAGGCACATGAGAATGTTCTAGTACCAATAAAATTCATAATCAAGTGCTCAGAGATGTATTTTTCCTCAAAACTCTGTTTTGATGAAAAACAAAGTATTTTAACTTTTATTGTACAAATTTATGTAATTCCGTTTCCTTCATATGTAAATCACTTCACCTGCAACCCTGGTCACTTTCCCTAGCCCCAGTAGCTCCAACCCCCTGCAAAGCAAAAAAAACACAAATCATTCAGTTCATCACAAGCTCAAATAAAGTGAAAAAGCTCAAAAACAAAGTTAAAAATAAAGTCAAATTCCAAACATTATGAAAGTAGGTTTTTGTCAAATAAATATTAAAGGCTCCTTCTATATAAGTTGTTTCTTCAGTTTGAAAAGCTCATTTGCACTCAAAGACAAGGTTGGAAGCAAAGCAAAGCCATGTTTTAGAGCAAGCAAGAAATTGGTCAAAAATTGCCCTAAGATAGAGGCGCGGCGCATTGGGCAACTAGCGCAGTGCACATAGTAGGCGCAACACATAGAGCCGTGATTTCTAGGTTAAAGTGAACGGGCATGGTGCATACACAATGCGTGGTGCGTTGGGTTTGAGGTATGGTGCATAGAGCTGACAAGCCCGAAATCTTCAACAACTCACTCCAAATCACCAAAAATGCTTGGATCTTCATTTGTGCAAGTAGGTTGAGCCTTTATCACTGCTAGTGAAACAATTTTTTATTCAATTTAAGGTGGTTTTCTTATGGTAACTGTTTAAAAGGAAATCAAACCCTATCTCTTGAAATCTCTCAAAAGAACCTGCTGCATAGGGTTTGTATTGATTATTTGGCCACCAAGTCCACCTTTCCACTCCCTCACTCCATTTTCGCTAATTCCCCTATTCCGTAAACTCACATATTCTTAAAACATCATCTATTCCTATCCCAATTCCCATTCCCCAACTCCTAAATACAAATTCCCAAACCCTAGTGTGATACCCAAAACTCCCAAATTACTTCCTAATCCTATGTTTCCTTAACTAAACCCTATCCCAACAATCCCAAAAATCCCTCATTGTTTCCTCCCTCCACAGTTCCTCACATATTTTTCCCTTGGTGGCAGAAATAAAAAACATCACAAATCACCTACTTCTCATCAAGACAACTCCAAGACAGCTCACCCACTAGCAGAGATGGAATATGATCCCTCATATGATTATGAAGAGGAGACACACAGTGACTCACCTACAGAGGTACATGCACCCAGGAGGCCTCATAGAGGTGGCAAACATATTCAAGAAGAACCTATCACTCTTATTGAGTTACAGGCCTGCACTCTTGCCATGTCTTGTTTCCAACACCAGTCCTGCTATGAATTTTGTGAGATGTTTGCTAGGATTCAGTTTCATCATGAGTTGGCTAGCTTGTTTGTGCTTCATTTACATGGTGGTAAAGCCACTCTAGCTGGTGTCACATTCACTTTAACACGAGAATGTATTTCACTAGCAACTGGTATTCCTAACATTGGGGAGAAATGGAACAAGAGGCAACAAATTGACTAGCATCATTATGAACCATACATCAAGCCCGACTATTTGAGACAACTTAGCATAGTGTTTCCTTTTCGGTACCTCAAAGATTATTATGCTCCTTTGATGAAATTGATAGTGAAGTATTTCAGCTGTGAGGGAAAGTTTTCTCGTTTATATGCTTATCATATGAGGTTGCTAATGCATTTTACCAGGGTGAGGATGATGAACATCCCTTAATTCATGTGCAGAAATATTGAAAAGATGACCACTATAGTGCAGCGCAAGACTTCTGAGCAGTAGTTCAACAGTATATATCATTTTTCTCTCATTAAAATTGTGGTCATCCATCAGCTCAACATGCAGGGCATCACTTGGGAGGACTTCATCTCTCGTGAGTTTTTCACATCCCCTCAGGGACCTTCAAAGGCTTTGCATGAGACAGGTGGACCTTCTTATCAATATGAGGGTCATGAGACATAGACCGCTAGTATGTCGGTGTTCATCACTTATCAGAAGGGCACTAGATAGTTGTTAGCAGCAGCAAAGCGAGTATTATCTCCACCTGGGGTGGAAGGGGTTTCACTTCCATCATCAGCACAACAAGTTCAGGACAAAGGTAAGAGGCCATTACAGGATGAGGGGCCTTCAGATGAGCGGGACTTCATTCTCATTGAGGGTGATGATACAGATGTGGACCCGCAAAGTGCAAATCTCAAAGAAATCATCCAGGAGCAGCAGGCGGACATCAATGCCTTGTCCCTCAACTTGGAGAGGGCTAAGTGGATTATAAAATACCTGGAGAAAAGGAATAAGTAGCTTGAAGATCAACAAGCGATTATGGAGTTGCAAAACATTCGAGAGGATCACGAAGCTGCCCAAAGAAGGAGGGTGGAGCTCACTTCACTTGAGCAAGAGATCAATGCTGATTGGGAGTCATGGCTTGAAAGAGCCAATATCCACTTAGAGAGGTTGTTAGAGAAGGGCAACGAGGAGAAAACTTTGTTGAGACATATGGCACATCATTACATGGCAAGAAACAAAGTCTGCAAAGCGAGAATCAGGAGTTTAAAGGCAAAATTGAAGAGAGACTGAAAGAGGCGAAAGGAGAATGATCGACTTCAGATATTGGTTGAGGCTTCCTTAGCCCAACATAATTCTTGATGGAGAAGACACAACCCAAATTTCAAAAAATTTGGGGCACTTTTTGCATTTTTGAAATTTTTGGCACAAAAAACAAGATTTTCTACTATATGCGTCGTGCCACGTGGTGCTCGCTTTTGATAGGAGCCTCCAAACCAAAAAAACATAGCATTTTTGGAATTTTCATGGAAATATATGCTTTCCTACCAATGGCTGATAAATTTGGACAGGTTTTGAGCTCTCAAAAAGGTAAAAAACACTCAAAAAATGACCTTACTGCCCCTATTTTGACACACAAGAAGTAGTGTTGGGAGAATTGCATTTTGGAGGGGAACGTGGAGGCGAAATTGAAAACATCCACTTGGTGTTAGAATGTCGATAGGTAGGCCTTTCTAATAAGCACAATTGGAGGGAATTTGGACATCAAGAAGGCCTCCAAAAGTGGATCCAAAGAGGCGCTATGCATAGAGAATCAGGCGCAACACATAGAGGAAAGTTTGCCAATTTGACCAAGTATACTCTGTTTTCACCTAGCTTTGGCTAGTTTGACTTTTTCCCTTCTTAATGTGAAATTTGTGATGTAATTTAATGTAAATTGATGGATCATGATGTAAATATGTCAAAATTTTCACTTATGGAGGTAGATTCATCTGTTTAAAAATTGTTTGAAACTGAATGAATCAGTTCCCTTATTTCTAAAGGCATGTTGTTCGAGTGCCTAATTTCTAGTTCTCAGTTTAGAATTAGCTGGAACAGCTCCTAAAAATGTGAGCTTGACCCCTAGAGGCTAGGATTAGCTATGGTTTGTCTATATTATGTGGTTTTTCAGTCATTAGCATTGTTGGACATTTGAGAAAGCCTTGAGCTTCATTGTACACTCATATCAGCATTTTGGCTAAGGAATTGAGACCAGGGTTTGCAACACTCTTTGGGATCCATGTGGCAATTTGTCTTGGTATAGTGCTTTCTTTTGTAATCGTGAATTTCTTTATGTGATTATATGTCATTATCTATCTTATTTCTTCTTAGCTAAATCAAACAAGGGAGAAATGTAGAATCCATTGAAATTGGAGTGCTCTACCTTGGGTTTGCTTTATTTTTTTATGTTTTCAGCTGTTTGGAGAGGATCCATGAGTTTTCTTGTTGTCTTTAGCTCCTCACCTATCTAATCCTTCCATTTCATTCAATTTGAAGTGCCAAAAACAATTGCCTACCTTGCCCCATTGAGATCTCTGCAAGACTGAGCCTCATTCCCCGCACCCAAAATCTGCCTTTCCATCTAAGACAACAGATCCTCAATTTATTCAATCAAACTCTTTGCACATATACCTAACCTAAGATCATTAGTTAAACCAGTAATCTCAAGCTTTTAGTGATTATAATTTGTTGAGATTGACCTAGAGAGAGCCCTCGCCTGACCTGGTAGGGCTAGGTACCAGGTTAAGCGTGGTTTGATGTTAGTCCTGGATCATACCTTTCTGAACCTGAGGTAAATCTAGGCGCTAACATAGTGGCGACTGTACTGGGGAAGAGATTCTTTGTTCGTTAGTGTTCCTCATTTTGTAAACTACAGACGGAGTCTAAAGATTAACCAGGTAGCCTTCAAAACGCTTTTGCTTTGCATTGGCACAAGTAGATAAAAGCTACTTCAGTTAATCGCTGGTCTAGTCTTATAAATGGAATATCTAACCTACAAATCACCCTAGTAAATCTAATAAATCTAAGCTTTTGGATGATAAGTTTAGGATTTGATAGGCTAAACTAGTTGTTAATGTCCATTTGATTTCTTGGAAATAATAGCACACTGGCTTCTAGAAGATATACTAGAGCTAATCCAGATCCAAATCCTCCTCCTGTATACAAAAATCCCAATCTTATTCCATGAATCCTTTGTCAAGAGAGTTCTGTACTTCCCGTGTTTAAATATCATTCATGTCCTATGATTTTTGAGTATCTTGAAGAGCTTGAGTTTGACAAACAGTTTGATCTGTCACTGTTTGAAACAAAATCCTAAAGTGTTGTTGGTTCTACTATCCTGAATCCAGAATTTGTCAAAACTCTTGAAGTTGAAAAGGCTAATAAATCAATTTATGATTATATCCTGAAACAACTCCAAACTTCAATTGTGGCTTCAAACATCACCGATTTCTTAGAATTTTCATCTGCAACCCTTGGGTCCTCTGTGATTGCATCTAGCTCAAAAGTTCCCACCGAACTGCCTTTCATTCCCACGATCCCTGTGCATCGTATTGTCTCAGATCAAAAATCTGCAGTAGTGTCACCTCCATCCACTCCTTCTACTCCTCAAACATCCAAAATTGCTTCGCTTCCACACACACCTCCTCATACACCCCATACATCATCTACACCCACTCCCCCAACATCCCTAAGAATGTATCCATCAAGAGTGATGGCTGCTCGTTTTGCACCCCTTGTGCTGCCTCAAAATTTGGACGATATGCCCGCCGATTATCAAAGCAAAATTCCTTTGTCTGATGGCACTCCTCACGATGTTACAGTTCAACAACATGTGGACAAAATTACGGATTTATTTGACCTTCATGAGATTGATGCAGAAAATGTGACAATGAGACTATTTGTACAAACATTTGGTGGTGAAGTAAGGAAATGGTTCAGAGCTTTGCCAACTACAAGTATCACCACATTGGCCAATTTGTAGAAACAATTCTTGGATCACTGGGAAGTGAAGAAAAATCCTCTTCGGATCCTTTCCCAATATGAGCACATCAAGCGGAATGTTGGTGAGTCTGTCCAAGATTATTGTTCTAGATTCAACTCTATTTACAATGCAATTCCTGATCATATAAAGCCACCGATGGGGCTCGCCTTGATTAAGTTTCTAGACGGTTTTGATACTGATATGGCCTATCAATTAAGAGAGAGAGATCCAGCCACTTTGGAAGACATGCAGAAGATTGCAGTCAGCGTTGAAGCAAATATTCTTACCAAAAGATCTAGAGCAAGAGATGAAAAGAAAGTCTCGATAAAGGAAGAGTCTTCGACTTTAGATCAAGTGCTTCGGAAGGTGGAGCAGATGTTTGATAGATTGAAACTTGACAAGGCTGAACAGCAAGTTAGAAATCCTAACTTTCATGGCCAACAACAGCCACAATTTAGGATCAAACAAAGAGAGCAGTGAGCCTAAGATCAAGCAGCACAGCAAGAGGTGCAGACACCCTTATAGAAAAATTTTGTACATGGTCTGGAATCAGAAGAAGATGAGAATGTGATTGGAGAGGAGAATCATCTCTTTACGCCCAATGATATGCCAATTTTCATCACTGAGGATGAGGAGTATTCCAAGAATTTAGCTGAACAAAGGGATGAAAATTTCATTTTGGCAAATGAGACAGTTCTTGAGAAAGAGTCCGATGAATACCAAAGAGGATACATGAATGCTTTGTCAGCTTAGTAGTGACAATACTCACTCCAAAGTAGAGATGTGCCTGTAAATCCAATTCAGAATAGAAAGGAGGTAGCAGCACCAAAGAATGATCCTCTTAATGTGCAAAAAAAGGGAAAAGAGACAGTTGATCCTACCATCAACAAAGTGCCATCAGCAAATGAAAGATCCAATCTGCCAAGAATCTCAAAGGAGAAAATGAAAAGAAAGAGGTTTCAGTGAAAGAGGTAGAAAAAGTTTCAGTTTTTAACTTAAAAATTGATATTTCTAAGTTAAAAATATCCATTCCTTTGACTGAGTTGATGAAGAATAGCAATTACAAAGGTCAGGTGTCTAAAATTTTGAATTTAGATCCATCATTTGATATGCTGAATGTGGAGGATGATAGACCTGAACCGATTTTTGGGCCAACATTGGAAGGTGAGTCTCAAGATAGTGATGTAGATCCTTTCTACATTAGTCTTAGGGTGCATGACTTTGTGTTACATAATGCTATGTTTGATTCCGAGCCTCTCATAATCTCATGCCAAAGGCCATCATGGAGAAATTGGGATTAGATATTGTTACACTGAAATTTGTCACCACGACTATCTGCAGTTAATATGGCTCCATCAATAGTGATATTATCCTCCTTGTCAAGCCTTATACCTCTGCTCTCCATGTCAAACTTCAAAAAAGAGAGAAAGTCATTAAAAATCATGTTTATCTCTGGGTACACAGGTTCTCTCTACCTTGCCTGCGTGTACGCATCCCAAGCTCATTCTACCTGCGTACTTGTACGCTCTGTAAGTCAAGGGATGGGTGCGTACTCCTGTAAAGGTCAAAAGGCACGAGTTTCATCTTAAAAAAGTTACTTGTGGTCACTTCTAGAGCTTTCTAGAAGAATGTTTGACGTGTATTGAGCGCCTCCAGATGGTTCATGCATCCCTATGATAGAGGAACTTATCCCATCAAGAGAGGAGCTACCCCATCCAAAAGAGGGAGTATCCCATTGATGTTGGAACTGAATAACTTCCTCTAGAACACTATAAATACAGGCATTGGGCCAAGGGAGGGGAGGTTGAAAGCTGAACATTCCAAAGGGTAGATGCTGCTGGAATTAGGACTTCCATTGTAAGCTTGTGAGGAGAGATTACCATCCTTTCTTGTTTCATTTGGAAGTGGGTGATCTTGTCAAAGTAGAGGAAAACTCTTGCTGGACCCAGGGAGGAACTTGCACAACACCAAGGCTCAGGTTGTAATGGTTTCTTTTTTGTTTCCTTAATACAAATAAGTCCATTCTTCACAATGATTTGTTGTTAATGAATTGTTTCATATACTCCTTGGTCTATATGTTGAATATGCTTTGTTTTATGGAATATTCAGGTGTTATGTAATCGTTTGATTGTTAGTGTAAGCAGGTTTCTAAGTGAAGGAGGAGCTCATCTGGATCGACGAGGCTGGACTGCTGCAACAAGCGTTGGACTTGAGGTAGGATTGAAAAACACTTGGTTTCTCATAGAATAATGTATGTTTAGAGAAGGATTGCTCTGAATTGTCTTGTTTGTCACTAGAGAGTCTTAGACTCCTAGGGAGGTTAGTTTTGTCAGCAAAAATAACTCTTTCCACATGACAAATTGGCGACTCCACTGGGGAATCCGTTGATGTGATTGATTTTTCCTTTGAGTATTACTTTGATCTGAAAAGAGTCTTGTTTCTTTTGTTTTCTGATTGCTTGACTATGTTTTTGGGTGGGTTAGCTTAGAGTCGAGTTAGAATTTAGTTTTTCTTCATTTTGCACTAGTACGCACCCTCTGAGTTAGACACAGTGCATACTTGTACGCACTGTCTCTTTGCACACAGAGTGTGGGCGCACTTGGTTAAATAGGCTGCCTGCGTACCCTGTTAAAATTGAGAAAATTCCAATTTTATCCATTTTTTCCCTTTAGATTTTGTTTTCCTTAGTCTTTACTGCCCAGATCCACTGGTTGTCTGTCAAAAATCTTCACCTGCACTTGTCCCATTAGTGTCGAAAGTTTTAGTGAAATTCATTGAAATTTTAGCATTAGGGTTTTGATTTTTGTATTGGTCCTGTAGTGACTTTGGATTTAGAAGTTGCGGAACCTTAGATATCTCTGGTTTTGTCAGTCTTCTTAGGAGTCGAACCAGTCGTAAAGTCTACCCGCGTGAGCGACCTACCTTTGTGTTGCCTCTTTGCGAAATTTCAATATAGCTTGTTCATTTAAGTTGTGAATTTCATTTTAAAAAAGAACAAAAAGAGTTTGATTTTTTGTTTTGATTAGTTTGTGATTCTTCATAAACTAGTCCTTGGACTGATTGTTGCCAAGTAAAACATCCCGGAATCATCTTAGTAGGCTTTTTGCTTCTTAGATTTAATTTTTAGGTAAATTTAGGTAAATTCCCTTTGGTTTTCTTTTGAGTGAGTTTTCATAGATTTTCATAGATCTTGAAATTACTTTGATTAGATTAGTTTTACATGCTTTATTAAATAGGAAAATATAAAAGGTTTCCTTTGCAAAGTTTGATTTAGAGTAGCATTTGACGTCTTTGAAAGAGAAAGGAATTTTTCGTGAAGTAATGAATGGTCATGTTTTGTGCGCTTTGAAAAGATAAAGAGATTATTTCTTTGATTGTCTATTAAGAAAGTTGTTTTTATCAAAAGATTGCATTCTCTCAACTCTCTTAATTAGAAAATTCATTGAAAAGGAAAATAGTGTAAATCATCTTAGGCGCATCTTTTAGAGAATTGGAGTCAAGTCTATACACTATCAAGTTTCATCTCCATCACCTTTTTCTTAAAGAACAGCCATTAAAATCAACACTTAAAGTAAAATTAACTTAGAAAATTTTATGTTTCTAGGGCTC